>ML804506.1:23697-42601 GCA_009831015.1 Picea engelmannii | reverse complement strand
AAAAAAACATCACCACAGGGGGATATTGTTGGCACACGGGCAGACCTGGGGTTCACTCCAAGAGAACACCAACAAGCCCTAGCTACTAGCCCTTTCGGAAACACCTGCAAAGCAGATGTAGTCTCACCCGAAGCAACTAAGAGGGGGGTTACAGGACAAAGATGTCTACAACCAGGGCAATATCAAGTGGAACTAATACAACAATAATGCAGCCTTCATATATCTCTTATCATCTAGATTTACTTTGCGCAACTATAAATCTGATCTAACACAATAATGAAAATAACAGTATAACAATGATAGAGATCCAGACATCACTCACACATACGACACAAAATATACATGGTTCACCCTCTCTCTAGGTCTACATCCACAAAACTGTGCTTATGAAATATTAAGATAAAGATTATAGTTCTGATCTACGCTCTTAGTCAACAGATCTTCTCTCTTCTTCTCTCTGTCTCTCACCTTCCTGCACACCCAGCTGGAGGACTTGATATTCACACCCAACTGAAGATCTTACAATACCAGAAGGCTCTCACTCTCATCACTCCTCTCTCTCACAATACAATAATCTCCCAATCAACAACAATCAATATCAATATCCCACAATAGTACCGCCCCGACCTAGGTCCTTTCGACCTCTATTTATACATTATAGTCCTTCCCCGACAGCCTTAGGTCGAAACCTAGGTGTCAAAACCCTAATTACCCAAAACCCTAGGTGTCTAAAACCCTAGGTCAACTTGACCCGCCTTTTCATGGCTTCGCCAGCTTGTCTTTCCTCCCTTCTCACGTGGTGCTCTAAGAATCCAATGGTGGCTTTCTCTGCTTGCTGAGTTGTCATCTTCCTTGTTGATCTGCCATCCTCGATCTCCTCATCCAACGACTTGCTTTTCCATACTTCGCTCTGTCTTTTCTTCTCTTTTGCTTACTTCAACCCAGTGACAGTCATTGTGTCTCCCGCGCAATTCACGTTTGACCTTTTCTTCCTCGATATTCACTTCCTTCCATAACCAAGGGCCAACATGCCCCCAACACTCACCTGTGACTCGTCCCGAGGCACTTCATATATGATCCTCTTGTTTTACTTCGACTTTGGACTGCGTAGTGCAGTCTTTGCTTTATGTTTTATGCCTCCTTCCCCTCCTTGTGCAGACTATCTTTTATGTGTTTGGTACCCAGTTTCAATTGCACCTGGTACCTAGACCCTTTTCTCCTTGCTTTTACTAAGAGTTGCGAGGCAACTGGTTGTCATAATACAACTTCAGCTGACTCCCATTCACTAATCCTTCTTTCCACTCTCCCTTCAATGTCTTTAGCTGCGCAAATCCTCCTTCCATAACGTAGGTGATCTCATATGGTCCAAGCCAATGCGTTCTGAACTTCCTTGGATGTCTTATAAATTTACTGTCGTATACCAGTACTAAATCACCTTGCTTAAATGCCTTCTTCTTGATGTGTCTGTCATGATAGGCCTTCTCTCTTTCCTTCTGTACCTGCTGATGGATTCCTGCAATAAATCGATCTTCTTCTAGTTCAATCAGCTGGGCAAGCCTCTCATGAACAACGCCAGTATCATCCATGTCTGTAAATGAAACAATTCTTAAGCTTGGTACCAAGTACTCCATCGGGACAACAGCTTCGAGACCATAAACCAACTTGAAAGGGGTCTACATTGTTAATTTCTTGCAAGTGGTTCTATAATCCCAGAGTACGACAGACACTCTTAAATCCCAATCATCCTTGTTCACACTGCAAATCTTTGTCAATGTTGTCTCCAAGATCTTGTTGAATGCTTTGATCGTTCTGTTTTCTTATGGATGGCAAGGTGTAATCTTCTGATGGTGAACTGCAAATTCTTCAATCAAGGCTTCAATTGTCTTATTGATGAAGTGTATACCTTGATCACTCATAAGGGCCTTAGGGCATCCAAACCTAGTTATTATGTCATCAAATATAAAATGCACAGTTGTAGTTGCACTACAGTCCTTAACTTCTCTTGCTTCGACCCATCTAGTCAGGTATTCTGTTGCAGTGATAATGTACCTTGCTCCTGTGTGCTTTCCTGGTGGGTTTATAGGTCCCACGAAGTCAATGTCCCACTTTTCAAATGCTTGTAGGGTCATCTGCAGTTCTAATGGCATTTCATCTCTTCGATATGGTTTTCCAACTCTCCGGCATACATCACAGGCTCTGGTATACTCTTTATCATCTCTATGTAACGTAGGCTACCAAAGGCCAGCTCGTAGAACCTTATTCACAGTTGCTTTCCCTGCGTAATGTCCTCCTGTGATGCCTTCATGAGATTCTGCAAGGATCAACGGGTGCTCTGCCTCCATCACACATATTCTTAGTATCTCATCAGGTCCCATCTTATATAGCTGACCAACTATTAGTGAAAAGTCTGCAACGCACACCACTAGCTATTTCTTCTGGGAAATTGTATACTCACTTGGAGCCATTCCTATTGACAGGAATTGGACTATGTCTGCGAAGTGGTCATCCATCTTCCTATTGATGAGTAGTTGTGCATCTGATAGTGTATCCTCCAGATTGGTGGGTTCTTCGCCATGTTCCAACCTTGATAAGTGGTCGGGTCCTTTGTTCATTCTTCCTGGCTTAACTATGATCTCAAAATCATATTCTTGAAACAGGAGAAGCCATCTGCATATTCGCCCCCCCACCACTAGCTTGTTGACTAGGTACTTCAGCGCAGAGTGATCAGTAAACATTTTAAAGTGTCCTCTTAGTAAGTAATGGTGGAATTTTTGCAGTGCGTACACCATGGCTAATCCTTCTCTCTCTATGGTACTGTAATTGATTTCAGCTGTAGATAGCTTTCTGCTGGAAAATGATAATGGATTGCCGATCTCCCCTTCTCCAGGTTGTGCCAATACTGCTCCTAATGCAATAGAATATGCATCGACATGCACGTGAAATTATCTGCTCTAGTCTGGAAAGACCAGAATGGGCACAGTCACCATCTTTTGTTTCAGTGTGTCGAAGCTCTACTGGCATTCGTCTGTCCAACCAAACTGATAGTCTTTCTTTAATAACTTCTCCATTGGCACAATAATCTGAGCATATCCTTTGATAAATTTCCTATAATAGCCAGTATGTCCCAGCACAGTGCGCAGTTGTTTGACTAAAGTAGGAGGCGGTAAGTCGACTATAATTGCAATTTTTGATGGATCAACCAACAATCCTTGCTTGCATACAATATGTCCTAATAATACTCCAAATGGTGAGAATAAGATGCACTTCTTCAAATTTAAAGCAATTTGACACTTCCTTCATTTGTCCAACATTAGTCTTAGACATTCAATATGATTTTTCAGCAAACTAAAAACAATCCAATCATCAAAATAGGCTTCTAAAAACTTATGCAAAAATTCTTTGAAAGCTTCGACCACCACCTTGGAGAAGATGGATGGGGAATTATTCAGTCCAAATGGAATCACTGTGTATTGGTAGGATCCCCATTTTGTGGCAAATGTGGTATTGTGGCAGTCCTCCTTGGCAATTCGGATCTGATGGTATCTTGAAAATCCATCTGCAAAAGAATATACTTCTTGGCATCTCACGTTATCCAACACTTCGTCTGTGAATGGTATAGGGAAAGGATAATGCAAACAAGAATCATTCATCTTCTTGATATCTACGCAGATCTTGATCTCGCCTGTCTTTTTTTCTTGTACTACCATAGGGCTGATCCGCTCTGATTCTTCGACAATTTCAATAATGCCTTCTTCTAACATTCTGTCGAGCTCAATCTTAACTTTTTCCTTATATTTCGGGTTCAATTTGTAGGGTATTTGTTTGAATGGCTTCGCATCTGGTTTCAAAGGTATTCTCATCTCTCCCATAGGTCCTTTGATACCCTTCATATCAGTGAACTTGGTTGGAAACAAGTCCTGATACTCATGCGGTAATTCTATAATTTTGTCAATGGTAACAACATACCAGTAATCTCCGACATTGGAAAGATTCGGTGTCTCCTCTGTCCCAATATTGACTTTCTTTATCTTGATCGGTTGTCCAATGAATGGCAGCTCAACTCCTATTCCTTCCACATCCCTGTGGCCTTCTGTCTCATCAATGTTTACCTTCCTCAGATCGTCATCTGTGTCAGCATTAATGTTGTAACATCCTTGTAGTTTCTAGAATGGCCCAGTCCAATCGTCATCTTCTTGATATAAAGGGAGGCTAGATACCTCCTTAAATACTTTCAGACTCACAATCTATAGTGCTTGATCTACTGAGGGAAATTCACTTTCAAACAAAAAGGTGGTTACAAAATTCTGAAGCATACCTTCCCAATCTGCAGTGATGAGGCGCAACTCTGCTTGAAGGTACCATTTAATAGGGGTCGTGTCCAGCATGTTAATGAAGCTGTGTACCCATTGTTCTTGAGGAATGTCTTTCCAGGCTTCTTTGCAGCTTTGCACATGGTCCTTTGGGTAGCTTCGACCTTTGTACCTCACTTCGCAGCTTCCTACTTGTGCTAAGAACCGTGATGTGATCAAGGTTCGACATTGTGTCCAGTCTATAATATTGCTTTGTGCGTCCCCCACCATCTTGCTGGTGTAGCTTTTAGGGCCTTGTCCATAGCCAACAACCTCTGTTGTGCTGGTACACTTGTTTCAAAATCTGAGAGGAAGGATTCTAGAGGGTTCAGACCATCAAAGGTAGGCAAGTTACTTATAGTTGTACTAATCCAGCGAACTTCTCTGGTCAGTTGAGCGCATCTCCTTGTGGATACTTCATACATTTAGTTCTGCCAGTTCTCCAATGCTTCTTCTGAATCTAATGAACACGCGTTGTCACTTCACCAACTTAGATTTCCATCAGCAATAGGGTTCATATAATCCTGTTGTTCGGTTGTTAGTTTATATATGTTTTCCATCTCATATGTGTGGTCTTCCTTTTTGATGGGCTTTGTATATTGTAGACCCTCATCTGGATCTAAGGGTGCAATGACCCTAAGGCCAACTCTTTCAAATGTCATGTGTCTTTTCTTTAAATTAACAATAGTAGAATTGTCGAAGGCCCAATCAATTCTTAGCAATGCAGGCTAAGGGAAGCTATCATCAACAATTTCAATTACCTCAAAATATGCAAAGGTCCTAACTCCGTTGATGTCCACAGAGACATGTTCCAATCGTCCAAATGGGCTGACAACTTGTTGATTAGCCATTCTAATCCTAATAGGGGAATAGATCAACTTCGATTTTCCCATTAGTGCCCAAGTTTGCTTTGTCATGACATTGACCTCCGACCCTAAGTCAAGGATCACATAGTCTATATCATACTCTCCTATTTGAGCATTCAAATGTAATTCTTTGTTTGTTCTTCTCTTCTTACCAATCTGGTGTACTGCCCTGTTCAATAAGGGTTCTACCTTTCCTAGCTCATATTACCTGATTAGGTTCTATAACTCTTGCACAACATTCTCATCCTAAATTAACTTAAGACAAGCATACAAAAATTCGATGAGTTTACTTACCTCTTTTCCTTCTTTCGTTGAAGCCGATTGATCAAATGCCTGAAGCATTCCATACTCTTTTATTTTTTTTTGCATTTTAGATGAGGATCCTTGGTCCCCCCTTGAACTCTTGTCTTTCTTCCTCAAATATTTGTCTTTCTTTCCTTGCATCAAAAGCATGAGTCTTCTCCACAGCTTTCATGATACCTGTCTCTTCTGCGATCTTTCTTTGGATTGTTCTATCTTCTCCTGTAGCAACGCCTCCTCAAGTAATAACAATGACTCTAGGGTCTGTTCCGCGTGGTTCGACATATATTAGTTTCACTTGTGGGTTATTTTGGGGTCCTCGTCTTTCCTGAAGCTTAGCCAGAAGCATAGGGCATTCTTCTATGACATGCTCGAAAGAGTTACAATAACTGCAGGTTGTGAAAGGATTCTGAAAATCCCTTGCCAAGTGTCCTGGCTGCACACAGTTATAACAGATTATTTGTCCTTGGCCTCGGCCCATACCTCCTCCTCGGCCTCGGCCCATACCTCCTCCTTGTCCTCATCCTCTATATCCACTGCAAGGATTGAAGTTTCCTCTCCTTGGAGAATTGTATTGCGGAGTGTTTCCTTCTTGTTGTACTTCACCTTGAATCTTGTATATGTCCCTCGACCTCTCATGCATGAGATCGTAACTCTATAATATCGATCATCATGCCCCACTGATTTACAGAATGTGCAATACAAGTTTGTGGGTGTCTGAACATACTTTTGCATGTAATAGCACTCACCTGGGCGATGCCTATTTCTGCATACATCGCACTAGGGCAGGTTAACTTGCTTCAAGGGGCTCGGTGCTCCTGAGGCCAAATACTCATGAAATAGGGGATAGTGTTCCTTATCATGACCTTCAGATATTCATCTTACACACCAGACATATTCTCTTTTGTCCTTCCCCTTGTCCTTCTTCATATCCTCGAGCTGCAGAGACAAACTAGTCAGTTGGCTCAAGATTTGGCTGATGCCTGAGCTAGATTCTCCCATAGGTTTTGATTCAAGCTTCATGGAGATCTCCAAAGCTTCTGCCTACGATGCAATATTCTGCTGCATCAGAGGAACTCTGAAGTGTGGTAACAATGCCACGATGAACCATTCTTTGTTCTGTTCGTTGGGGATCTAAAAATTTAATCGACCTGTTAGGGTCTTGAATCTTTGGTCAAATTCCCACACAAGTTTTGCTACCTTTTGTTTGATCTCTTTTAGCTCTGTAATACACTGTGACTCTGACTTAGGTTTCTTAAATTTTGCAATCAGTGCATTCTTGATCTCGTTTAGTGGCTTAGGCTGCGCCAGTCCTTGGACAAGTTTCATGTACCAACTCAGTGCGTGGTCCCTTAGCGTAGTGTTGAACTGGGTTCTCTTGATGGCTTCGTCAGTGATACTTTTAATATTCCACACGGCCCCACACAGGAACCAGTGTTGATCGGGATCATCAAATACATATCCCCTAAATATAGGGAGCTTCATCTCATCTTCCATAGAGTTCCCTAGGCTTCCTGTCTGAGTATAGGCTGAGTTGCTAGTAAAAACACTCTGAAGACTTTGGTGGTTCTGGCTATTCTGGCTTCTTGGTGCTATTGAAACAACAGGAGGGTTAATGTTACTTACTTCGGTAGTCTGCGTAGTTCCTGAGGTTTCTGGCTCGCTTTGGTGAAATTCTTCAGCTTCCCCTTCTTCTGATCTGGTGGGTTCTGAATGTTCTTCGTCGGTTAGATCTACCTCTTCTCCACTGTATAAACCCTCTTCTCCGTAGTTTTTCTTAAACAGGTTCTCAAGGTGAACCCCTCTGAATTCTTTTCCACTGCGCATATGTCTAACTTCTGTGTCATTGTCGTTGTCTGAATTTCTGAACATTAGCCTTTTCAGGTCCAACCAATCTACTATATCTTTAAGACGTTCTTTTCATGCAACAACATCTTGATTCTCAGCTTTAGAAAGTGCAAAAAATTTCCTCTGGGTCCTTTGAAAAAATATCTCTCATCTTGGCTATATGATTCTACCCTATCAACAACAAATTTAGTGATATACCCTCTAATGTGTAAATTCTAACCTTGTACAATGTCTACTGTAAACAGATATTCAGAAAAGAACAGAAAAGATACAATGGCAAATACAAACATTACACAGAGATTTTTCCCCTGGAAACCCAAACCAGGAAAACCAGCATATATTATATTCATTCATTGTGTTACATTATTTACAATACAATATACATATAGGAGCCAGTGGCATCCAAAACCCTAACCCAATGACCTGGATTAGTCCAAAACCCTAATTCCTTAACCAGAAATAGAAAACCATCGGCAAAAACCATGTGCCGAAAAAACCACCTAAATACGTGACACGTTTCCCCAGACACTGCTACTCGTGAAAATAATATAACACATACCCAACATTCTCCCACTTGTTGTTTTCTTTGCATACAGGGGGTTATAGGGTTACATAGTCAAAAATCTAGGGCAGCAATGACCATGGATCCTCTACACCAAGAGAACTTCTCAGTGTTCACAGATTTTGTTAATGAGTCTGCAACATTCTTCAAAGTGTCCACCTTCATCAGTGATACTTTCTTTCCTTCAATCATGTCTCTCACAAAGTGATATTGAACATCAATGTGCTTTGTCTTTGAATGATAAGCATGGTTCTTTGCCAGAAAAATTACACTCTGACTGTCACACTCTATCCTTACAGCTTGTTGTACCAACCCAATACCTGAACACAATCTTTGTAACCATACTGATTCCTTACTTGCATGATTGGTTGCCATGTATTCAGATTCTGTAGTTGAAAGTGCCACTACAGCCTGTCTTTTTCTCATCCAAATAGGTTAAACACATACCCGCTTGTAGATCTCCTACGATCCAAATCTCCAGCCCAGTCTGCATCCACAAATCCATGTATATCGACCACTCTGTCCAATCCCGGTCTTCCTTCATAGCACAATCCATAGCTAGCAGTGCCACGCAAATACCTAAAAACCCTTTTTACTGTTGTCCAATGCTCCTTCCCTGGTTTTGACATATACCTGCTCAAAACTCCCACTGCATGTGCAATGTCCGCTCTAGTACAGACCGTTGCATACATCAAACTGCCAACTTCACTCGCATATAGAACATGAGACATGTCCTCCTCTTCTTCATGTGTCTTGGGACACTGATCTGCAGATAACTTTACACCATCAGGAATAGGAACCTTGACCGGTTTACATTCTTGCATATTAAACCTCTGCAATATTGTCTCGACATATTTTCTCTGATTTAACCAGAGTTTCCTCTTTTTTTTATCTCTTTTAATTTCCATGCCCAGAATGAAATTTGAAGCACCAAGATATTTCATGTCGAATTTAGAGGACAACTGAGTTTTCACATCCTAGATAATCTCCTTGTTGTTTCCTATTAGCAACATGTCATCCACATACAAGACCAAATAAATCAAATGATCACCAATTAATTTAGAATACACACATTGATCCTCTTTGCTTCTTTTGAAGCCAAGTCCCATCATATAAGTATCAAATTTTTGATACCACATCCTTGGTGATTGTTTTAAACCATACAAGGACTTTTTCAGCTTGCATACCAGCTCCTTCTTTCCTTTCACAGCATAACCTTCTGGTTTCTTCATAAAGATTTCTTCGTCCAGATCCCCATGCAGGAATGTTGTCTTCACATCCATCTGTTCTACTTCAAAATCAAATGCAGCATCAACAGATAACAGAAATCTTATAGAGGTTAACTTGGCAACAGGAGAAAAAATCTCACCAAAATCAATTCCCTCAACCTGGGAATAACCCTTTGCTACTAACCGAGCTTTGTATTTATCCACTTTTCCTTATGCATTCAGCTTCTTTTTAAATATCCATTTGTTGCCAATGGGCTTTCTTCCAGTTGGCAACTCGACTAGATCCCAAGCCTCATTATTATCCAAAGATCCCATTTCTTCTTCCATGGCCCTTTTGCTAGATATTTTCATCCTCTGAATCCACTGCCTCCCTGACAGTTCTAGGATCATAATTAGTAATAGACAAAGAAAAATTTGAACGAAAATTAGATGGACTATACCTTTTCGGTAGCCTTCTTTCTCGATCCGATCTCCTCAATACTGGAGTATGAGGATCTTCTTCTTCTGATTCATGTTCTTCTGTAGAGTCTACTTCATCATCTTTTAAATCAAACTCTATCTTCTCTGGTTCTTCCTTACTTGGTAGGACTTCCTGTTTAACAACATCCTTCATTTCTCTAAATACCACATCTCGGCTATATACTACCTTCTTAGTTTATGGGTTCCAAAGCTTATAACCTTTGAGACCATCTTTATATCCAATAAAGATACATTTTTCAGCCTTCTTATCCAGCTTACTCTTGTTTTCCTTTGGAACATGAACATATGCATCGCAGCCAAATACCTTAAGATGTGTGAGAGAAGGTTCCTTACCAGTCCATACCTCTTATGGAGTCTTGTCACCCAACACTGATGAGGATGATCTGTTGACCAGATAACATGTAGTACCCACTGCCTCTGCCCAAAATTCTTGCCCTAACCCGACACCACTGAGCATGCACCTTGATTTTTCCATCAGCATCTTGTTCATCCTTTCTGCAACTCCATTCTACTGAGGTGTATATGGAGTAGTCTTATGCCTTGCTATACTGCACTTCTTACAAAATTCTTCAAATTCATTCCCACAGAACTCTCTACCATTATCTGTTCTCAACACCTTAATTCTTTTCTCTATTTGATTCTCAACAAGAGCCTTAAACTCTTTAAACCTGTCAAAGACTTCATATTTCTTCCTGAGGAAATATATCCAAGTTTTCCTCAATAAGTCATCTATAAATGAGACATAGTACACAGATTTTCCCAATGATGGGACCAACACAGGTCCAAAAACATCACTGTGAACTAGTTGTAAAATTCCTTCTGCCCTCATTGCACCAAAGGGGAATCTTACCCGATTTTTCTTCCCATATAGACAATGTTCACATAAATCACAATCTAGAGAGCAGTTAGACATACCTTCAACCATACCTTTACCGTGTAGTCGAAGACCCTTCTCTCCGATATGCCCCAATCTTTGATGCCACAACATAACCTTTTCTTCAGAGATTGTAGGAGTTGTTTCTTCTTCAACTCCAATATCAGGAACAATGGAGCTATTACACCCATCACTAATAGTGCTTCCTAGAAGCTTATACAGAGTTCCAAACTGAACTCCCTTCATCAACACCGTTGCTCCTCGAACCATCCTACAAGTTCCCTTTTCAAAAATTGTTTTTACCCCTGCATCTTCCATTTTGCTTACAGAAATCAAATTTCTGGCCATACCTGGGATGTGTAGAACTCCATGCAGTGTTCTAATCCTTCCATCTATGAGTCTCAACTTGACCCTTCCTCTTCCTATGATTCTGGTGGTCGAATCATTACCTAATAAAACATTACCTCCATCATACTTTTCATATTCGCAGAACCACTTCCTGTGGGGAGTCATATGAAAGGATGCACCAGAGTTAATCAACCATGCCTCGTGATCTGCATGTGTGCTTGAAGAGGCCAAGTACACATCCCCTCCTTCTTCCTTAGAGGTATTTTCTTCTATAGAAGAAGATTCTTCAGATCCCTTCTTTTTCTCAACTTTGGATCTACACTACTTCTTGTAGTGCCCTTCTTTTTCACACCTCCAACATACCCTTACAAACTTTCCAGGAGATTTAGATCTACCCTTAGACTTAGATCTCCCACTTGAGAAATTAGATCTATTTCTTTCTTGGGAACGACCTCTTGCAAATAATGTGTTTGTGCTATGTCCTTCCATATTCTTTTGTCTCATCTCCTCCGACAACAAGGATGATACCACTTCTTCAAACTTCAAAGAAGTTGTATTACTACCTATGGACACAACCAGACTATCCCACGAGTCTGGTAAAGAACACAACAAACTGATACGTTTATCTTCATTTGAAATTTTAATCTCAATAGATACTAATTGACTTACCACAGTATTGAAGGCATTCAAATGCTCTGCCACTGAGTCTCCATCTCTCATCCTCAAGTTATATAGCTTCTTTCTCAGGAATAGTTTATTTACCAGGGACTTAGACTGATACAACTTCCCCAACTTTTCCCATAAATCCTTGGTTGTAGCTTCCTCTGACACATTCATTAATACTGAATCGGAGAGACACAGTCGGATTGTGCTCTTTGCCTTCCGATCCATATTTTTCTAGTCATCTGCAAAAGTTCTTGTAGGTGTAGTACCTGGATCTACCGCGATCCACTGATCTCTGTCCACCAAAAGATCTTCCATACTGAGATTCCACAGCTCAAAGCTTTTCCCATTAAACTTATCGATCTCCATCTTCGAATTGCTTGCCATTTCTTTTCACCTGAAAAACAATATCGCAGATCTCCCACTGTAACAAGGCTTATGACAGTCCCAAGACAAACCCTTGACCACAAAGGCGTCCCTCTGAAGCCAGTAAATCTCTGATACCAAATGTAAATTCTAACCTTGTACAATGTCTACTGTAAACAGATATTCAGAAAATAACAGAAAAGATACAATGGAAAATACAAACATTACACAGAGATTTTTCCTCTAGAAACACAAACTGGGAAAACCAGCATATATTATATTCATTCATTGTGTTACATTGTTTACAATACAATATACATATAGGAGCCAGCGGAATCCAAAACCCTAACCCAATGACCTGGATTAGTTCAAAACCCTAATTCCTTAACCAGAAATAGAAAACCATCGGCAAAAACCATGTGCCGAAAAAACCACCTAAATACATGACACGTTTCCTGAGGCAAAAAAATACCCAACACAATGGTACTATCAAACCAATGATCTACTGCTTTGGATACAACGTTTTCAACCCTCTTGAACTTCTAGATCAGTGCTAGTGTCCAAACCACAAGAGGTCTAGATATGATCTCAAACTGGGTATCGGCTAACCTAGCCAACCATTCAAACAACTCCTGGTGGATTCCTCCAAAGAAGATCTCGTGAATGTCGGTGAAGATGTATCTTTGTAGCCAATCTTTAGTACTCAATTTAGGGTTCTTGTTCTGAGATTCATGGAAGTCCCTCTCTTGATCTTCTATCCACTTTTGAATCTCTGTCTTCGATGGGAACCACCTTGACATTCCCTTAAAAAGATTCTTGTCATGACAATGGAACCATTTGTTGGCACAGGGGCAAACCCAGGGTTCACTCCAAGAGCGCACCAACAAGCCCTAGCTACTGGCCCTTTCAGCAACACCTGTGAAGCAGATGTAGTCTCACCCGAAGCAGCTAAGAGGGGGGTTGCAGGACAAAGATGTCTACAACCAGGGTAATATCAAGTGGAACTAATACAACAATAATGCAACCTTCATATATCTCTTATCAGCTATATTTACTCTGCGCAGCTAAAAATATGATCTAACACAATAATGCAAATAACAGTATAACAATGACAAAGATATAGGCATCACTCACACATATGACACAAAATATACATGGTTCACCCTCTCTCTAGGGCTACGTCCACAGAAATGTGCTTATGATATATTAAGATAAAGCTTACAGTTCTGATTTGCACTCTTAGTCAGCAGATCTTCTCTCTTCTTCTCTCTGTCTCTCACCTTCCTGGGCACCCAACTATAGGACTTGATCTTTTCACCCAACTGAATATATTACAATGCCAGAAGGCTCTCACTCTTAGCACTCCTCTCTCTCACAATACAATAATCTCCCAATCAACAACAATCAATATCAATATCCCACACTAGTACCGCCCCGACCTAGGTCCTCTCAACCTCTATTTATACATTAGAGTCCCTCACCGATAGCCTTAGGTTGAAACCTAGGTGTCAAAAACTTAATTACCCAAAACCCTAGGTGTCTAAAACCCTAGGTCAACTTGACCTGCCTTTTCACGGGTTCGTCAGCCCGTCTTTCTGCCCTTCTCACGTGGTGCTCCAAAGCATCCAATGGTGGCTTTCTCTGCTTACTAAGTTATCATCTTCCTTGTTGATCTATCATCCTTGATCTCCTCATCCAATGGATTGCTTTTTCGTACGTCGCTCCAGCTTTTCTGTTCTTTTGCTTACTTCGACCCAGTGATAGTCACTGTGTCTTCTACGCAGTTCGCATTTGACCTTTTCTTCCTCGATCTTCACTTCCTTCCATAACCAAGGGCCAACAGATATTGTGTATGAAGTTTGGTTGTTTCCCTCAATGACAAAGGGGGATATTGTTGGACATAATTGTCATTGATGTCAACAGGACAAGTAAATAACCAGAAGTCCAAAGCTCAGGAAGAATAATGAATCATTGATAATGATAGGATCAACAATCTGATGATGTTCAGAAAGGCTAGCTCATGAAGAAAGATCTGAAGGAAGAACAGAGTGTAGAAGATGTCGTCAGGATCAGTGGAAGGATTGCCCAGTTGATCAAATGCACAGAAATGGTGAGACAACTCAGCAACTGTTTGATCACTGTGAAAAGAACAATTGTCGTTCGATCAAAAGTTGACCATGGGCTTAAGGGTCGAGAGAGGATCATGACCATAAAAAAGGATGAGAGTTTGACTATCCATATGCCCGTCAACCGTGGGATCAAACCCAAGTTCTTGTTGAGCAGTCGAATCATTTCCAAGTAGAAGGAACGTTGGATAATTGGTCAAATGACCATATTAAGTTGTGACCATCGGATGCACAAGCACATGAATCAACAATCGTTAGATCCAGGTAAGGTGCACCCACCTTAATACGTGGCGAGTGATTGACATTTCGACAGTTTTGGAGAGTTGGAGGTTATGAAGACTCGAAGGAATAAACACCAAAATTCCGTCAGTCGTCTATCTCGTCAGGAGATTGAATCACGACCGTTGATTTGGTAAAGTGCTCAAGCACTCGTTCAAGATTAGCATTCGTTCACCACCATTGGTCATATGCTATAAGAATATTAAAAGAAAATTATAGCATGTCACTATAATTGGTAAAGCCCGTGGTTATGTAACGCATGGTCATATGTGATGGTTTGAAGGAAGCAACTTCATGAAATCCGGTCTCTGTAAATATAACAGAGATTAGGCATCGAGTATAAAGGATTAAATTGATCCATGACTGTGATCAATTTATGAAAAAAATGAACCAATACAAAGTCATGATTAAAAGAGAATAAATCATGAAAATATGAATAAAGAATAAAAAGAAAAATGATATTAATTAAAGTTTAGATTATCATTTTAAATGAAAAGTTACAATGGTTCAAATAAAGGGACACGTTGTTTTAAATTTCACACCAGTTTGAAGACTATATAAACAAGAAAAAGTGGTGATAAGAAAGTGTCTCTACGGTTCAAGTCAGAAGATCAATAGCTAAAGCAGAGTCCAGGAAGAAATACAAATTTGTATTAAGGGTGGTTGGGTGGTGCAAGGGTAGGTTGGTGCTTGCAGAGGGAATTGGTGCTTCCTTGTCAGTTATAGCTGACTAAAGAAGGGGGTCGTAGCCTCCTACCAGTTGGTGCTAGTAAAACAGGGTGTGGGTGCATCCTGATCAGTTGGTGCTGATCAAAGAGGAAGTACATCTTCCTTCTATGTAACATGTAAATTTTTTTTACAGTTAATAGAAAAGAATTTGTGGTTTTCCCATTTCAGTTCCACGATAAAATACTGTGTCAAAATTCTATTTGCATTAATAAATGAAAAATTGATATAATTGCGGTGTCACTGATTCACCTCACCACCCCCCCGCCCCCCCTCTTAGCAACAGGATCTGATTCTACAAAGTCCTGAAAGAATGACAAAGTTCTTTGATCTTGTCCTTCCAACACTCCAAAGTGATTACTTGTAACTAAATCTTGTACGTAGAATGAGGAATGACTGTTTAGGGATCTTGGTTCTCCTTCAAAAGCTAAAATTTAATTATAACTAAATATACAACCATACTATTTAAAAATCAATCAACTATATCATTTTTGGACCAAAGATATAGATCAACGACTTTTGTGTTATTGAATTAATTATAAGGTCACAAACATATTCCAACTTCTCATCATATAATCTAGAATGCAATATGTAAATTATTAAAGTTTTCTCTTTGTCTTCAAAAATGAATATATAAAAAGATTATTTGGCTTCATTACCAAATTAACCTTTTAAATATAAAGATATACATCTTTTAATAAAGTGTTTAGTAAGACAAAATAATAATAATATTAATGATAACAATAATAATAATTTTAAGTTCTAAAGTCTATGATGGTATACATACCTTACTTGTGATCTCTTGGAAGGAAAAACATGTTCTTAACCATTAGGCCCACTCAAGGTATAAATTCTATGAAGGTATACATACCTTATTTTTGACCTCTTGAAAGGAAAAACATGTTCTTAATCATTAAGCCCATTCAAGTAAATTGCACTTTTAATGAAATGTTTCATATCAATGAAAACTTAAATGTATGGTTTGCACTTTTAATGAAATGTTTCATATCAATGAAAACATAAATGTATTATTAATAATAATGGAAGTTGTATAGTTAACACATGATAAGAATGAGAAATAGCTTCATAGAATATAATATATAATTGGTGCTTCCCAAATTTCTTTGAGCAAGAACCTCTAATCTTACATGTACTCATCCAAATTACCTTTAATGTATGGATTCACCTTAGTATTTAAAAGTGATCAAGTTGCATTTAAGAGAGTTGCACTTGAAGACTTTACATGTATTAATCCGAATGACCTTTATTTTGTGGATTAGTTGATACTTAGTATTAATGAAGTTGCATTTAAAATAGTTACACTTGAAGGCTTTTTAGTCATCTTTGAGTTAATAACAATTCATAGAAAGAAGAGGGTTGATTTATTTATTTTCAAAGAAAATGTTTTCAATAATTTACTATTTAAGGAGATACAAGCTTAAGAGGTCACAAGTTCAAATCCAGAGGGGGTAGGGTATGTATACTTCGGTAGACTTTACCAAAATAGTTGGTCGGAGAAGGTCTCATACACCAATTTGGTGCTTGGCTTAGTTGTGACCTTAAAAATAGATGATTATTATTATTATTATTAATTTTTATTTTTTTTGTAATTTAGGTTGTGTATTAAATCCTGATAAAAAATACAGATGTCTGAGAGTTAACTGACTACCTGGATTTGGTGCCCTGATGGGAAACCACTTATGTTAGGTGTCCAAAAAAAAAGGGTTACGGTGCCTAGTTGGGAAACCACCGTTGCTTGATGTCTAGTTCATAAGATGAAATTTGTCTTCATGGCCACATAGGGCCAGATGTCAAAAGAAAGAAGGAACACATTCTAGTATGCCACGCAGGGCTGAAGTATTGACAAAGAGAAAGAAAAACATGGGAGTGCATTAGTAACCTGGACCAAGACGTGACCCGACATAGACCTGTGCTTCCTGTGCTTTCCCTTTTTCTCGATCCACCATGGCTCTTCGTAGGTCTTGAAGAAACACCATTACATTGTCCACCCTACACCATTGTTCATCTTCCCTTGACTGTACTTCATGCATGGTTGTTTTTACGTCCTCCAGCTCCTTTTTTATGATGTTCAGAGTGGTCAAGAGCTTAGCTCGCTCTGCATCCCCGATATTAAACGAATAAATGTGGTGGGAGAGTGGAGAGGATGAGGAAGAGTCTAGGCGAGGGGAGGAGGGCGTAACTACGGGGGTGGGACGAGGGTGGGGTGGTGGAAAGAAGGGATGGCTAAGGAGTGAGGGGGGAGGTGGCACATAGCCAATTGAGTTACCCATGAGATCAAACCATTCAATCCTACAGTTGTAGGGGTTTGAAAGGTGGGAAAGGCCAGTTACTGGATCCACGACCGGTTTAGACAGAGAAGGGATGACTAAGCGGGTGAGGGGAGGGGGAAAACCTTCTTCAGGTGGTTGGGCGTCCATGGGAGCCAAAGGAGAGGGAGAGGCCAAAGTGCAGTGGGGGGAAGTGGCTGGAGAGGGGTTCTGGGCTTTGCACGGCTGAACTGAAGGAGGAGGTTCCCTACCCCGGGCTTGGTACTAGGCTGCACAATGTCTCGATTTGCCCCTAGGTTGTGGCATGAAGTGAGGGGAGGTTCCCACTAGAAGCCACCAGGAGGGAAGGTAAGCACTGGAGAGCTCCAAAACACCCAAAAAAGAAACGCACCAGAGATGAAGATCAGAGCGGAGAAAGAAATGAGCCCTGGGTAGGTTTCTTCGAAAGAAAAGAGCAAGCGAATTTAGCAAGGGGGGAGAGAATGTTGCATTTTGGCTCGGAGGTGACCGAGAGATCTTGTCGTGCGACACCATGAAGATTTGTAGGAGGGAGGTAAGGTGTTGAAGAATGTAAGTTGCAAGGTGTGCGTGTGGGAGGTAAGGTGATGACGAAGAAGTTCCAAGCCAACAAATGCGAGAGGGTGGATGTGACATGAGACTGCTAGCTATGGCCATGTGGCCTGTTATCCCCGATATCTAGAGATAACTAGGAGATCATGTCTCGAGGCCCACAGGTCCTAGACATGGAGTACCGAGAGCAGGATTGACCTGAGCATGGCCCTGGAGGGCCCATCCTTCTTCTTCCTCGCCAAACTTGTCATGTCAGCAACAACCGCTTCCATCACCATCGGCTTGGACTTGCATCGGAGAAGACTCTTTCTCCATGAGGTAATTGGTCCGAGGTATCATGGTATGTGTCATGTTTGATCGTTATAACTTTTTTATATATGCATCAGGTTCCTTACATTTCTGACAACTGCTTGGATCTTACACTAATCCACTTGACCATTGTTGGGGGGATTAACGGGGTGACCTAGCAAGCTTGTATTTATGGGTTTTGGTTAGCCACCAAGGGAGATTTGAAGAGCCATCGTCCGCTCCCACCATTCTATCACTTTACATCTTATCTCCCATACATCCATCCCATTCCCCTAGTCCGACCATCAGGATGACCTTTGAGGGTTACACTTTGTCTTGTGGGAAGAAGGGGCTAAAGGCCCAAGGGGTAAAAGTAGCTGGTAAAAGATAAAATCCATAGGAAATAAAACCTAGAGATGCTTCGCCCAGGGATCCCTGAGAAGGCAATAAAAGGCCTCTCGATAAGAAACAAAAGGGACCCTAAGAAAAATAACAAAAACAAGACCTAACCAAGAGGATGGGAGATCTCATCACGAGTCGGCCCATTATGTTCATAGGTATCTAGCAGTATGACGTTGCCATTATCTGGTCACCACGCTAGGGCAATGACCTTTGGTTGCATGGCCAAGGGAAAGGGGGTCTCATCACGAGCCAGCCTTATCATTTCTGCGAAAATACCAGTGGGTAACACTGTCAACTCTGGTCACCACGCCAAGGCAGTGTCCTCTGGTCAGACCTTGAA
>ML804505.1:142641-158543 GCA_009831015.1 Picea engelmannii | reverse complement strand
GTGTTGTACATCTTTCTACTGAGATGTCTCCTTTTGAGACCTTCTTTGGATATCAACCTTTAGCCCCTTATGAACGACCTCTTACCTTGCACTCTTTCGACACTCCACACCAACAGTAAGAACAAACATCTTCATTTTTTTCATTTTTTTAGACTCTAGCACACGAACGTGCCCATGTTTTTGAAGTGCTAAAGGAAACCCAACAATGCTACAAAGCCGGCTATGATGCTCACTATTCCCCTATGGTTTTTACTCCTGGTGATGAAGTTTGGTTTTACATGGAACACTAGTGTTTTAAATCCAAATGTCATCACAAAATGAAGCCTCTTTTCTATGAACCTTATACTGTTCTCCAATATATTGGGGACAATGCTCATCGCCTCGAATTTCCACCCCAACTAGGCATTCATTATGTGGTGAATGTGAATTGTTTGAAACACTATGAACCCCCATTGCTAGAAGATAATGACACCATCTATCATCCTATTGAGTTAATCCATGATTTCTAGACTCCCTTGCTCCAAGATATCTTACTTGACACTTGCCATACCACCACCCATCATCAACATCATACCTCTTACCTTGTTGGGTGCATAGGACAAACTCCTTCTCAGGCTACATGGTTTTCAGAAGCTTCCATGTACAAGCATTTTCCACGATTGTTTACGGAAGTGGGGATACATCCTAGCTTAAACAGGGATGAATTAGGCAACCCAACAGACATCCACGTGAATCCCAAGGAAAGTGCACTCCCTCAACTTGCTGGATTATTTGAAGCCACACTCTCAACTTATTGGAGCAGAATAATAGCGTGATGCAAGTCGCAAGGAAGTAGTTGATCAGATCTATCTAACTAGTTGTTAGAAGCAAGTTTTAGCTTGACCTATTCAATCCATCATTTAATAACAAGCATCTATATGAGACTACCTTCTATTCTAAATAAAGTAATGGTCATTTTTCTCTCACTTTTGGTGATAGTATTCATGTTTTCCTGTTCTAGTTAATTTCCCGAGTTTTGTTATTGCAGATCAGTAGAATTGTGAACAACCCTATTATCACTATGTGCTACAATGTGAAAATAATTATCCCATTGTTTATGCTTATGGTAAAACATGTAGTGGGCCTAAATGAATGTGTGATTGACCACCTTTGTTTTGCCATCTTTATGGGAATGAAAAGAAGTGGAAAATTGCAGTTGGCAACGTAGAAAATGTCAAACGGTTTTCCAAAAATGAGTGAGGAATTGAGAATCATGATCAAATATGTTGGTGACAGGTAGGCCAAAATGTGTCTAGGCATGAGTTAAAAAAAAATCTACAGCTTTCTTAGTGGTGAGTTATTCAATACATGGAATAAGGAATGCCATTTTGGAAAAGGGACATATGATAACAAATATGGCATTTTGTTTATGGGTGGTTAGAGGGTGTCCACTAATAAAATCCATGGAAATGGATTCCCTGGGCATAGTAGGAATTGGCAATGGATGTAACAGACTTATGGTTTGTGGGTTTTGACATATTTTGAAGGGTGCAACTATGAAAGAAGGCGATCGTTTTTTTCTTCATGGTAGGCTGAAAAAGAATTGTTGCAAATGATGGAAGGTTTTATTAATGCCAAAATGACCTGAAGGCCTGTTTCCATTTTTTGAAGGCCTCTCGGTTTCGAAAACTTAAAAACGTTTCCTCGTTTCCTGTAACTTAGGTCTAAAGGGTTTATTATGAATTATCAAAGAAGTTCTTGGCCAGGTGCCCATAACATGTACTATATAGGGGTTTTTTTTTTTTTTTAGATCCCAAGACCCTATTTAAAAATTTTCGACAAACAGTTTGGACTGAGAAACTCTACATTTTCTATTGGTCTAGTTTTCCTAGTGGCAGGCCAACAACAAAGGCTTTTTCTTGTATTATTTTGCTAGCTTAATAGAATTTTTGTCCAGTGTGCTTACAAAAAGAAAATGTTGATTTGCATCTCGATATTGATTGAATATCATTAATAGATAAATAAATCTCCTTGATATTTCCAAATGAATGAGAAGTGTGGGGGCTATGTAAGTAAATTGATATTTGGTAAAGGGAGTTGATTACTCATAGAATCTTAAAGGCTTGGATGAATACAAGGATAAATAAAGTGAATGATAAGAGGTTTTACCTTTTTGTGTAAACAAGATCCATGCAATAGGCCATTTACAGTATTGTTGTCTAGTGATAAAGGTTTATGAAGTGGTCGGTCCTATTCAAGATACCTTTACTAATGGTAACCTTTGGTTATGAGGGGTTTGGTAATATGCGTGGTGTACATTATAAATAAATGGAAGGGTTACGATAATAATGATTAGAAAATAAGAAGACGATTTGTCAAGACAAGGAATAACTAGGAAGATGGATTGGATCATTCACTTAGAAACAAATATAGTAATAGTCAATAATCAAGTATAATTTAATAACACAATAACTACACAATCTCAACAAGATACGAGGGTTAGGGAAGAGAAACAACTTGGTTGAAAGGATATATTAAGAGACTAACTAAAACAATCACAACCAAATAACAGGGGTTAGGGTACATAAATGAGTTAATCATGAGAAGAAACAATTGAATCATAGTTTTCTTAAAATTTACATCCACTCAAATAGATTGCAACATTTCACCCCACTCAAATAGATAGCAATATCTAAATTAAATAGTGCACTAATCCTTGTGGATGCTCCCAAGATTAGGGAACGACATACAAATTTGCACAATCTTGATTTCTCATTTAACCTTAAAGGACTCGAAGAATACAAGGAGAAATAAAGTGAATTACCAAAGGTTTACCTTTTTGTGTAAACAAGATCCATGCATTAGGCCATCTGTCATATTGTTGTCTAGTTTCACGTGATTAGTGATACATGTTTTTCAAGTTCTTGGTCCAAGGAAAAGGACGTTTTTCCAATTTTAACCTTTGGTTCCGGGGGATTTTGGTAACATTGTTGTAGGAAAATCTCCCTACGGACAGGTGGATCTCCTCTTGAGAGATAGACCCTTAACTCTAAGACAGAAGGTGCTTAACATGGACACTGAATTCCTTTTAGATCTAATCAAGATGATGAACAAAAGAGAAGGAGGAAGGTGTGTACCTTATGAACGTCATTTGTCCCCGCAAGGTCCAGGATGAGCTTCGATCTTGAGCTCCTTGGTAGATCCTGCAAGACAAACAAAAGTACAAAAAACTTCCTACTCTACTGAGATTAGCTCAAACATAGATCCATCTACTGTAGACAAACTTATATGGAACAAGCACAAGTTTGAAAGAAACGGACCAAGCACTGATTTATATTGATGAGAACAAAGTGTTACTTACAGCCATGGATGTGAGTGCAACAGCTTCATCAAGTTCTCTTCGTCCAAACCCTTACTTAAACAGTCCACACACAGAATGCTGATGTTCCAAATGACATCTTCCTCATGAGATCATAAGTTATATTCTCTAAACTCCTCTATCTCCCCCTCCTCCATGGAAATCCCTCATTATATAAGATTTGGAGGCTTAACCACCATGGAGAGGATCTCTCATCAGATCCACTAAGAAAGGGATCTCTAAGATATTTAGGGAGGAAATATCTCTTAAAGATTTTGGGGAGGAAATATCTCTCAAGGATTTTAAGGAGGAAGTATTTCAACCATCCATGAGATCCTCCACCTTCCCTAAAAAATAGGAAACCAAATGT
Organism: Picea engelmannii; assembly: GCA_009831015.1. Lineage (NCBI taxonomy): Eukaryota > Viridiplantae > Streptophyta > Pinopsida > Pinales > Pinaceae > Picea > Picea engelmannii. The sequence goes on along the minus strand of ML804505.1, from coordinate 154,836 downwards.
GAGGTGGATTCTCACACTTAATTACTTTATTTTCGATGAATATTAATAATAATTCATGTGCACTTGATTCTCACACTTAATCAATTTCTTTTCCATGAATATTAATAATAATTCATGTGTACTTGGTATTTTGGCCTTCATGTAATATATCCCTCCTCCACATTGACTAGGGATTGTGACATAGGTTATTCCATGGTGTCAAAGTGTATGAGACACTTATATGACATTTTACGACACTTAGGGCAAGGTACCTAGGTGTGAAAATTTCATGTGTAACATAATGCCCCCTAAAGTGTGAGGTCAGAAGAGAAAATGATGGTCGAAACACTTTACAAATCTTTAAAGAAAGGGTGTGGACTCGAAGAACCTGGTAGAAGCTGCAAAAAACCATCAAACAAATGTTATGACATGTTTCAAACCCAAGGCAGGCATACCTATGCTTGAGTGATAAAAGACTTTCAAGATATGGACGCCATAAAATACACTGCGGATCCATAATTATATTGAAAAAAAGGTATAGCCATTGAAGATACACTGTGGATCTATACTGCAATGACCTGAACTGATTATAGCCATGAAGAATACACAGTGGATCTACGAGATGACAAGACATAGCCATGACCACTTCAAAGTGGATCTATGTGACAGTGTATGTGTCAATGTTCAAGAGAAACTCCGTCGCAACCTGGGCAAAGTACATATCAGAGTGATCACTCAACCCCGGTTCTTCTTACTGATCTCGATGTAGTACAAATCTAACCATGTGAATAGATGTCCTGATGTCGAACATGGCAGAAACCACTTGATTACCGGTCAATGATGTAAACCGTTAACAGGCGCAAGGGAGGTCACCATTGATGTCAATGATTCCCAAGGTACTCTAGTACATTCCAACGAATGTGAATGGATGAGCTAAAGTTGAACATCCGTGCAATCATCCGATCAGAGCTCAATGATATAAACCCACTGTCAAACGTGAGGAGGCCTGCCATTGAGGCATGCAGGTCCCAAAGTACTAACTGGTTTCTAAGTCTAGTTCCTGGATAATGTATTGAAGTTGACAGGAATAGACTCGTCGAAGGAGGGTCTTGATGTATCCCCCATCAACGACACGAAACAGACACAGAGATGTAAATTGGTAGATCAAATGAACAGGGACTGGCATGGGTATTGAGACAAGGTATTTGTGATGGTTGAATCTCGAGGCGGATACTTCTCTTGAACACTGAGGCACAATAGCAGAAACATGACATGGACTAAAACACGATGATGTAGTGGATACTGTGACTTTCGTCGGGTGACCCAAAGGAGTAAGAAAAACTCAGAGGATTGGTTTAGTGCAGAGGTTCAACGGCTTAATATGTGCACAAAGACAAAGTTTTGTGTTCAAGGGCGACTGTAAGGATTACTAGTGACGTTCTCAAGAATTGTTTGGCTTGCTTCTTTCAATTTTTCCCCCATCCAGATAGACCATTACCTCTTTTTAATTTAACGACCTCGAGGAGGGTAACACATGCTCGATATAACTCATCTTCAGTAAGTTCCTCTTCCTTTGTTTAACAAACTGAAAGAAGTAAGAGTTCGGTCCCATATGGGCCCTTCAGTGTATAATTGTTTAACGAGTACAGAGAAGGTAAACTCGGTGGTTTTTCATATTTAGAGAGTCTGAAAATATTTGAAAGACGACTCCAATGTGGTCCTTTTTCGTAATTTTAGTCTCACGAGGCCGAAAAAAAGATAAACTACCTCTTGAAAGACGCCCTTTCAAACCTTTTAAAGAGTGTGAAAGGAAGCAAGATCACTCGACAATCTTTTCATGTTTAAAGAGTCTAAAAAGAGCTTAAAGACGACTCCAGGGGGTTCCTTTTTCGTGTATCCATACCGGTCCGAAAAAGAGATAAATGTTTACCCGGATGCATTCTCATGTATTTACGAGCACGAGAAAGAACAAAGACTAAGCTCGGTATGCCCCCAGCTTGAAAGCTAGTGGCTTAACTCTAGAATGATCATCAAAGGCTGGAGACATGCCCTCCAAGATTCGATTCATTCATCGACTTTGAGGTTGTCACCAATTTCTCTACTAGATGGGAAAAAGGAAAAGGGTGGATGAAAAGAAGGGTCAAGAGAGGTGAATTTCATTTTTTAACGAGCTTGACATAAGAAAAGAACTATGCTCAGGGTTCCAGGTTCGATCCCCAGATTGTTGTTTCATTTTTTAATGAGCTTGCTATGGAGAGGAAAACCATGCTCATGGCCTCTATTTCATTTTTTAACGAGCTTTCCATAGAGAAGAGAAACTATTCTCGTGGCCTCTATTTCATTTTTTAACGAGCTTTCCACAAAGAAGAGAAACTATGCTCGTGGCCTCTGTTTCATTTTTTAACGAGCTTTCCACAGAGAAGAGAAACTATGCTCATGACCTCTGTTTCATTTTTTAATGAGCTTGCTACAGAGAGGAAAAACTATGCTCATGGCTTCTTCTTGATCATGGCTGCCAAGAGGATAATGCTCTGGAAGGACACCATGTCAAGGGACAAAACTCGGCCAAGGCTTCCAAGAGATCTTCGCTGGATGGAAGAAAAAGTATCTGGAAGGAATACATATCGAGGGTCTCGACAAGGGTAAGGAGATCAGGCTCCAATAGCCCTACTGAAAAGATCACCATGTCAACTACTGGATTTAAATCATCGGAAGTTGAAGTCATGGGAGACAACGCCACATAATTAACAAGTGGTAGGGGAGATACTATCTGCATATAAGAACCATGTAGGGAGGTAATCTAGTCAGGACCGATGAATGAAAGTTGATCAATAGTCACAATTCTTCCATCGTGAAGGAAAGATATCACATGGAAAAGAGTGGATACAATAGCTTTCATGGCATATACATAATTCCGCCCAAGGAGTAAAGCAAAATCTAAGGGGTCTCGGACTACCATGACATCAATAAAGACAGTTTTCCCTCCCAAAGTTATAGAAAACTGAGGAAGGGTCCCTAATGGTTGGTTGGTTCTTCTGTTAAAAGCTAACAAATTCTGTGTAACTGGTGCAAGCTGAGGATAACCCAAAGCATGCCAAGCAACAGAAGACAAAATACTAACGGATGCACCTTCATCTATCAACGTTTGAGGAACGTCCCGACCACAAACTCGTACTGTAATTTGGAAAGGAATGTGAGAGGGAAGACAAGGTCCAGTTAGCGCACCCCAATCAAAAAGGATGGCCTCATTACTTGGAGGGGGTTTCACGGGAGAAGGAGGAATGCCCCTCGGCATGGTAGATTTTGTATCAACGAGAAAAACGTGGGCCATATCGGGTTTACTCTCTAGAGGGAGAGTAGGATCGACCAATGGTGGCCTTGGATTGACCACTTTGGCACTCTTCAGAGGAAGAGTGGGATTGACCGAGGAAGGGACTGGATCAGTCACTTTGGCACTCCTCAATGGACTAGATCAGTAATTAGATAATAACATGAGGAATTCAAGTAAATAGTTGCAGCTTCTCTCTCACCTTTTCAATGCATGACATTATATTTTTTTGGTTCTTATTTCAAATCTTTGTACAACTTGCATTCCTTTTTATTGTGCCCCTCTTGATGGATTTTCTAGAAAATGATTTCTTTACTCCTTCCCTTGCTACCATACTTTTGTCTTAATTTAGATCTACCAGTCCCACCTGATCTCTTATCTTTCCTCTATTTAGAATGACCTCTTGAGAATAAGACATCTAACTCCGTGAGTAAACTCAACATTCCTTCTTGTTGTCCATTTTTTCAAAAGTAATAACATGAAACTTGAGTTGATTATTTTTTGTTTCTCTAGATATAATTGTTGGGGAGCGGAAGAAAAACATAGCATATAACAGAGCATAAACTAAGAAATATGAAACACACATTAAACCAATCACATCATTCATACACTTGACATGGTGATTTATGTGGAAACCCAAATCGGGAAAAAATCATGGGCAATGATTATCGGTCTTCTTCTTATTCAAGGGAGAATTACAATATCCTTCATAGGCATACAACCATCCTGTCCTCTCCTAATGTACTCGCTTGCGCTGACATTGTCCTCACATTGTCATCTACCTCTATGGGTATTCTTGTATATATAGCATATATCACTCAGTTACACAGACTGATCATGAATAGATAACATAGTTACACAGACAATTCATAAGTAGTGTGCATGCACGTGCATGTGCATGCACGCGCATGTGCATGCACATGTGCATATTCATCTGCATCTGCATGTGACTGCATGGGAAAATTCGTCGGCATGTTTCCAACAATCTCCACCTTGACAACAATTTACCTTATATATTATGCTCTTAATTAATTCATCCATCACCTTTTCTGCAAGAGAAGCCAAACAAGATCACATCTCCGCAACTTCTCTGACAATACCGTTACGTGAACATGTTTGCACGATTCACTCTAGCATGGACCATTCTGTCTCCATTAGTGACCTGTTTAATAAACCGAATCACTTGTCCAAATCTTATGAATCATAACGACAAACCAAATCACTACAACCATTGTAGGTGATACTTGTACTTCTAGGTTTGAAGCACCCATTTCTATGCTCTTGACCCGATTTTTCCATGTGTCTACTGACAACACCAGCTGCATGTGAAATGCTGACGATTTCTCCATCACAATCATCAAACTTCCTACTAACATATAATACTCGAGACATATAACCCTTTTCTTCTTCATCAATTAGGACATAAACCTGAAGAGAATTTACAATGGAAAGTCAAACGGATTTTACCAGTTTCACATTATTCATCTTGAATTTCCTGAGTATCTTCACCACATACCTCTGTTGTAATAACCAACCTTACCATATTTCATGTCTTTCTGTATTTCCATGCGCAAGATTTATTTTACGACTCTCAGATCCTTCATAAAAAACGTCCTAACCAGCTGAGCCAACCTGTTGATCTCAACCATGCTTGATCTTGCAACAAGGATAACATATAACACCAAGATAATGAACATACCATAAACACAATGATTATACTCACTTCTTGTAAAATTTGGCTCACCATGAAGGAATCAAACATCTTGTACCATTTTCCTAACATGCTCCAGGCCATACATTGATTTTTGAGTTTGGAAGCAAATCTTCTGTTGTGATTCTGAACTAATCATTCTGGTTGTTCGATATACATCCCCTTATAAAAGGAGATTCATCAAACACTACATCTTTGTCCATGATGATTATGTGGGTAGTAGGATCCCACAGTCTGCACCTCTTAACATCATCACCATATCAAAGATCTACCTATTTGATTTGGGTTCTACTTAGAAAGATGATAATAAACCATAAGCATCACAACCGAATAATTTCACATTTGAGTAATTACCAGATGACCTGTTCATACCTCTTCCTGAATATTCATGTCTTTTGCAACCGATGGTGATCGAGTTACCGGATAGCACAACCGCTTCTGTCCACAACTGTTGCTGCAACTTGGCATTACTGAACATGCTTATTCCATCCCAACTTCCTTGCAATACTTTCCAAGTTCCATGGATATGAACTTACCTTCATCATATATTTTCAAACTGTTTGATTGACCTGCCAACACATCAACCTTTTGACAGACCCAACTTTCTAAACTAGACACAATGCTCCACCTCGAACTTTGCATTCAAAGAACCTTGAATAAATTAGACCAAGCCGGTCAAGCAAGCCTTCACCGCTTACCTCTAGGCCCATTTACATTGGAGTTCACCAAGCCTTTTATAGGATTCATTACATGTGATTCCGTGTACACAATACCATGGGATACCCAAAACACATGGACCCGAAAAACCACCTTCTTTGACCTAAAAACATATTTAACTCATTAATTATTTCAACGAGCTAAGTCTAACTCAACATACATGCCTCCCCCCCCACATATTCAATCTACTTAAATCTATGTTTATACTTTTCATAGGTGACCCGATAAACCAGGGGTACACATGCCTATCCAGGTCTTACAGACATATTCCCATTTACATGTAATCAATAATTTCTAGAACTCCAAAGTAAATACATATATTGTTTTTTATATTATTATTTCACGGTGACTCAACCATCAGTGCCCTGCACATTCTATGCGAACACAGGTGGTGAGACACAACAGACAATCAAAACTTCATCAACCCTACCTGAAGCTGAGTTTACTTCTATTGTGGAGTCCTCTTTGGATGCTTGTTGTCTTTTCCAACAATCCTTCTTGAGATGCCCAGATTTTCCACAAAACCAACATTTTTCCTTACCCTTACTGTCTTTTGACTTAGACCTGGCTGTACCTTTTTGATCTTTCCTTCCTTCTGTAGATCGACCTATAACCACCATTCCTTCTGTTGTTGAGGTTTCCTTACTGGATCTTCTCCTCATTTCCTTAGAGAATAGAGCTCCCACAACAGTGTCATAATCAATGGCATCTGTTGTGTTAAACCACACAGTTGTGACCAAATGATCCCAAGACTTAGGCAATGAACACAATAGCGTAACCGCCTTATATTCATCTTTGATCTTTACTTCCATAGCATTTAATTGACAAATAAGAGTATTGAAGACATTCAAGTGATCAACAATTTTCGTACCTTCTTTCATCCACAAGCTATACAACTCCCTCTTCAAGAAGATTTTGTTTGACAAGGTCTTGATCATATATAGACTCTCCAGTTTGGTCCACAAACCTGTTGTTGTCGTCTCTTCGACGATGTTAAACAACACCTCATCTGCGAGACACAAATGAATAGTACTGAGGGCTCTTGCATCCAGATCCTCCCAGTCCTCGTTTGTCATGCTTGTCAGTTTCTTTTGACCTTCTAGCCAAGGCCTTTTGCAATCCTTGTTGCACTAGCAGATCTCGCATCTTTAGCTTCCATAGCGCAAAGCTATTCTCACCATTGAACTTTTCCACCTCAAAGTTGAAACCATGTGCTTTCGCCATTAGCAGAAACAACTCCAAAACTACTAGTTATAAAATTTAACCCTTTTAAATGGAAAAATAACCTTATACTTCAAAGTTGAACCCGAAACTAATGGTAAAAAGGCTTTAAAAAATACTTTTGTACCTTATTAAAATCTTTTACCAAATCCAAAAAAGGTTCAACTCTTAAAAAAAATATAATATTTAATATCCTCCACCTTTATTAAAACATCCACTCACCTTTTAATATTATATCCTCCACCTTTATTAAAACATCCATTCACAAAATATGCATCCTTTTAATAAAATGCTTCATACCATGCGAATTTAGGGTTTTTAAGATCGTCGCACCCTGTTTAATGGATCACCTGCAACAATTTCCTAATCGTGGCACTGTGTTAATGGGTAGCCTCCGACGATTTGCACTCAGATTTTCGCACCGTATGAAACTTTCGCCTGTGACGACGTCACTCTGTGTCCAATGAGCTGCCTGCAATGACGTCGCACTGTGTACTATGTACGGCCCGCGGTGATTCCACACTTTTTGGAGTTTTCATAAGTTTTCTTGCTATCGTCGCACTGTCCCACAGGGATGACCCGCGGCGATATAATAAAACTCGTCCTCGGCTCTCCACTTTCACTTCACTTGGCTCGGTTCGGATCTTTGATCCAACGACCATATTATTTTCTCCTTCGCTCTCTGCTCCTTCAACTTTGAGCTCTAATAGCACTTGTTGGGCAGCATAAGCAAAACATAGCATATAATAGAGAATAAACTAAGAAAGACGAAACACGCATTAAACCAAGCACATTATTCATACACTTGACATAGTGATTTATGTGGAAACCCAAATTGGGAAAAAACCATGTGCAATGATTATCGATCTTCTCTATCAAGGGAGAATTACAATAGCCTTCATAGGCATACAACCATCCTCTCCTCTCTCAATGTACTCGCTTGCTCTCACATTGTCGTCTACCTCTATGGGTATGCTCGTATATATAACATCTATCACTAGATAACATAGTTACACGAACAATTCATAAATAGATTGCATTCACGCGCACATACATGTGCATCTACATCTGCATCACATGGAAAAATTCTTTGGCATGTTTCCAACAATAACTACTATCATATTTTCCCATTAATCTAAATGACTAGTCAATGGACTTATGCATATCCTTTTAGCATTCAATTTGAATCCAATGGATTGAAGAAGATTTACAAGTGAGTTGAAGTTATTAATAAGTTCAGCCAACTTAACCTTTTCATCTTGAGATTGTAAAGTTTCATTCTAAAAAATATTATAGTAACTAGAGATTGTGCCTATTGTAATTTGTTCTATAAGAATTTTGTTATAAGAATTTTGTTAAATCTGCATCCTAAAATATATTTAAAACTAAATAAAAAATAATTTAATAACAACCCAATCTTATTAAAAGATATTTTATGCTTTAGTACGAGAGATTGTAACAAAATATCTCTTTCACAATCATTAGTATATATGTAATACATAATCATTAGACTTATAAAGATCCTTCAATTTCCAATTTATGAATTCCATGGATCCTTGTCGCATAAATTCTTATGTGACTTCTTGTTACTTAATGTGATCTTGGTAAGTATTTTTTTATTTATGAAATATTCATTGGGTGAAGTGGTCAGCTCACTCTAAAGACTATCTATTAAGATAGTTACTCATCCATTTGGATCAATAATCAGAGTGGATATCTTAAGAGTTTCATGCTTGTGGAATTTTTCATGTTAATGGTACATACTCATAGGAGATAGAAAATTAGATAGAAGTAAAGTTTAATTTTATCATAATAATGATAAGAAAAACATAAAATAAAAAGAAAAGTTTAAATAAAAATATAATTTTGTTAGTTATAAACAAAATCAATAATATAGATGGATTTCATAGTAATTGTACCCAATCATATCATTAGATATAGATGGATTTCATATAATTGTACACAATCATTAGAGGTCAATAACAACATTATATTTACAACAGAAATCTTGATAAATATTGATACTTCAGCTATAATTACAAATTATATTTTGTATCTTTTCTTAATATACAGTTAAAAAAGTAAAAAAAATTGAAAATATAAATTTCAAAATTACAGTTATCCATACAGATTAATAATAGTATCACTTTTTTAAAACCTCCATTATATGATAATGGAAAGAAAATTTACGAATTTTCATATGGACAGTGATAACGAGCTACTAGATCTCAAATTTCAGATGGCTTTAAATATTCAATTACTAACATATTATGATTATATTTGTGTGTAGTATTTAAAACGAGAAATTGCAAATAGGGAAGAAAGAATTAAGATTCTTGAATCAAGACAAAGGTAACGTAACTTTCAATGTTGATCCATGCAATAGAATTAAATATGTAATCTTATTAAAATATCTTCTATTCGACTTTAAGATGTTTTATTGCACTTGCTTGCAGAAAGATGGTGGGCGAGGAGCTGGCATCATGTGCATTGAGCGATTTAAATCTGTTGGAGAGCCAGGTTGAACGAGGATTGAGACATATACGAGCACGAAAGGTAGATTTAGCATGATAGCACTTATGTTAATATTTAACATGTATTTTTTTAATGCCAATGATATTGTTTTAATTGTAGTTTCCTGTCTTACATATCAGACTAAAATATTGGTGGATCAAATTGAAGAACTTAAAAGAAAGGTACCTCCATTGCATAGATTGATTCAGTTGAGAATGCACAATGACATGCTTGCTAGTGGAAACTATAAATATATATTAAATATACTTAATGAGATTCAATCTATGCAAATATATAGTTCTTTAGATTATTTATTGTGACAAATACGTATTTATCCTTTTCTATAATATAGTTGTTCACTTCTATGATATTCCTTCGCAACTTATTACCTTGTTTGAATTTTTGCATGTTTTGTTTTGTTTGAGAGTTATGTTTCGTTTAACTTATATACTTTTTGGCTGTATTTTTTTTTAAAGCCAATGGCTGTATTTTTTAAGATAGAAACAAAGCCTTTTTAAAGTTTGAGCTTTTGAAAGGAAAAATATCGTTTATATATTTATCAGTGCGTTGACAAGACTCTGTAAAGATGTTATTCAGGTTTTGATATAAATATTTTATATATAAACGTTTTTCTTCTTTAGAAAAGATTCCTGACGATTCAGGTTAAATTGAATAAAATCTTGTTGTTTGTGACCTTGTTTGTTTTTAAAAAATTAGAACTAGTCTTAACGGTCGAGGAAGGTCCAATTAACGACAAGCTTGACCACGGCTTAAAGGGTGACGTCATTCTAATTCACAATTAGTATTACATAATCAGCCAAAATGGTGACAAAAACTAAATGTTAAACAAAAGATAACGAAGGCACGTGCTTCTAGATCGGGAGAATGATTCTACAAATATCCTTTTTTAAGTTGGAAGGGTAGGAATCCTCCATATTTTAATATATTGTCAGCCAAAGCCAAAGTCTTCATAGTTAATTAGTAGAGTTTGCAGTAACACATAAAAATCCTCAAGTGTTTGGCTTTCCTTGTTAAACATTGAAGTCAGTGAGGTGGATTTCTCCATTGACGATTAAGCAATAGAGGATATCGTTACCCCCATTTCGTTCTTGCTTGTTATGTGATGTGTCTTCTTGTTTCTCTATTGTTTAACAATGGTTTTTGCAGGTCCAATCTCAATAATTGCTATCAAAGCTGAGTTCAAGTGAAGATCTCTGCTAGCCAAAGGTGGACTTATGTCCAGTAAAGGAAAGCCATATCCGAGAGTAGGGAAGACAGGAGTAAGGGAAAGTGTATTGTCCACTAATCCACGCTGATTTGTTAGAAATGAAGGGCGGACAATTTTGGTGGAAGAACCCACGGATTTGGTGGAAAGATGATTGCAAAACCTTGTTGAGAGAGTGGACTAAACAAAACTTGTGAAGGGCGGACCGTTTTAGTGGAAGAATTAACGGATTCGATGGACGAGTAGGTGGCCGCGGAATTCGTGGTGGTAGAGGAGCTTATGGGGGTCGAGGTGGATTTGGTGATGACAGTTCCAGGCGCGACCCCAATACACACGCACAACAAAGGCGTCGGCCTCAGGGAAGATGGCACGGTTTTGCGTTTGGAAGCGGGTTTCGTTGGGCAGCAGGAAGCTCGGGAAGCAACCAGTCTGGTTGTTTATATGATTCACTAGAATAATATGGTTGTTCGTGCCCTTCTTCTCGCAGGTTCTCTCTGAATGGGAAAAACTACTCTTTCTCTTGGTATCTCTCAGGAGCTCGGAAGTAAGGTTGCTTTCTGTCCCATGGTGGGGTTAGGCGACACTGGATGCAACCAGTCTGGTGGTTGATATGATTTGATAAATTGTGAAGCAGGAAATGCAGAGAGAAAAGAATAGAACAGTATATTGAAATGAATGAAGAAGTGGTTACAATGTAATGGGAGATGGCTGAGCTAGATATGCTCAAGCAAGACAAAAATAGAAAGTACAACTGTCCAGTACAGCTGGCAGTGTACAGTCAGACTGTTGAGGGTACAATATATTTAACACTCCCTCTTAGACTCAACAGTTACAATCATCAGCACTGATTATGCCTAAGTGCTGTCACTGAAAATCAAAAACTGACTTTCCTAGTGGCTTTGTAAAGATATCAGCAAGCTGATCTCGAGAACCACAAAATTGTAGTGCAATATCCCCATTATTGACTAGCTCGCGTATGAAATGAAACCGAGTGTCAATGTGTTTACTTTTCTTGTGAAACACATGGTTCTTAGATAATGCAATTGCTGATGTATTGTCACAGAATATAGGAGTTGGATCCTTTTCTCGTTTGTGACATGTCTGTCAATATTCTTCTCAGCCACACAGCTTGACATGAAGCTGAGGTAGCAACTACATACTCTGCCTCTGTAGAAGATATTGATACAATTGGCTGCTTCTTCGATGCCCATGAAATCAGGTTCGTGCCCAGTTGAAAAACATATCCTGATGTGCTTTTCCTATCATCTAGGTTGCCTGCAAAGTCACTATCTGTGTAACCAGAGAGTTGATTACGATCAGATTTAGTGTACCATAAACCAAAATTTATTGTTTCCGTCTACATATCTCAAAATTCGTTTTGCCATTTTCCAATGAGAATCTTTTGGTGATTCCATGAATCTGGAAACAAGGCTGACTGCATCCATTATGTTAGGCCTAGTTGCTGTAAGATACAACAAACTGCCTACTAAACTTTTGTAT
>ML804505.1:77075-114129 GCA_009831015.1 Picea engelmannii | reverse complement strand
ATGTACCCTGGAAGGTCATCCTAATGGCCAGACTAGGGGAATGGGATGGATGAGCGGGGTATAAGATGAAAAGGTGATAAGATGGTGGGAGCGGACGATGGCTCTACAAACCCCCCTTGGTGGCTAACCAAAACCCATGAATATCGGCTTGCTAAGTTGCCCCATCAATCACCCCAACAATGGTTAAGAGGATTAGTGTAAGATCCAAGCAATCATCTGAAATGAAAGGAATCTAATGTATATATAAGAAGGTTATAATGATCAAATACAACACATACCATGATACCTCGGACCAATTACCTCATGGAGCAAGAGCCCTCTCTGATGCAAGCCCAAGCTGGTAGTGATGGAGGCTGCTACTGCTGACAGGACAAATCTGGCTGAGAAGAAGAAAAATGGGCCCTCCAGGGCCATGCTCAAGTCACTCCTGCTCTCGGTACTCCATGTCTAGGACCATGTGGGCCTCGAGACATGATCTCCTAGTTATCCCTAGATATCGGGGATAACAGGATATATCTAAATTATATGAAGGACAAAGATGGTTGTGCAAGGTAATTGGGAAACCTATATGAAAAAATAGATTGTCTAGTGCATATATCGATCAATTACCAAGAAACATGTCATTCACCTTTAGACACTAGATATCAACTTAAACTAATTGATGTTGTAAATTTGCAGCAACAAACTGGTTTATATCAGCAATGAATGATTTATAACTACAATAAGAAAAACAACCTAGAAAATTAACAATTGACTCTCAAAATTAAAATTACAACAATGGGGACAATATCCAATTGCAAACCAATTTTTTGAGTAAGTTTAGCCACAATATTAGGTAGTTATCAACAATAAATTGCAACCCTAATGGCTGTAGAATTCAATTTATGACATTAGCGAGAAAACCAATGCTTATTCAAAGCACTAGAGTAAAATTATCTTGCTAATGATGTCATAAATCTTATGTAAGAGAGAGTTTTGAGAGAGGGAGTATTTAATTTAACTAGGGTTTCAACCATCACTTGCATTCAACTAGACTAATGTGGTTTCTCTTTCTTGGACAATGGTGTTTGAGGAACACACCATGAGAATTTCTAGGTGCAAGAGAGACGATGATGAGGTTAGGGAATATAGCCTCATAAACCCTAACCCAACTTCCTAAAAACAAACCCTAGGGAATATAGCCTTATAAACCCTAGGTGTCGTTTTTCTCTATCCTCTAGAAACAAGATTGATTAAACTAGGTTAATCCCTAGGGGGATAAAGCCTCTTAATCCCTAAGACTTAAACTAGCCAAGAAAAGAACCCTAGGGTTTTTAAGACCTAGAATAATGTCTTAATGCTTCAACAATTAATGATAATTGAAAATGGGGAGGGGAATAAAGACTTTGAATTCCTCGAAGGGTTTCAAGCATACAAGGTACATACAACTATCAAGCCTATAAAAGAGCATTTACCAAAGATAGACCACACACAAGAAAGAAACTTGAACAAAGAAGACTTACTAGGTCAAGTACATGCATGAGGAAAACTCTAATTCACCATCCAATCATCAATAAGAGAGGAGCATCCAATGAGAACCCTCCTTGAAGTGGTGCACACAAGTACTCCAAGAAAACAAGAGAGATAAAGCGAACGTTTTATAGAGTGCTCTCTCACAACTATGAGGATTTGTGGAGATAAAAATGAAAATGAGTGCTTTCTCTCTTTATATGAGGTAACCAAGCACTATTTGTCCACATACTTTTAGTAAAACCATTACTATTCATGCTAGAAGTGATCCTCATAAAACCACTATCCAACTTCAACCAGTGACCCTCATTCACATGCCTAGTATATCGAGCGCAACACTCTGTATGAAAGGACTAATGTACCTCATGGTTATGCATAATTACCATGCCCTAAAGTTTGTGTTGATTGGATGTGGTGAGCTTTGTTTATCAAAGGTGAAAAAGACATCTGAGGGGGGATTTAGGGCTGCCATGAGTGGACATGTTGATCACCATCATCATTGGGATCAATGTCTTCATTGTGGGCCATGGGGCATGATGTCCTCTAGTTACCCCTAGGCATGCGGGGGTAAAAGAGTTGATGAACTAACCTATGGAGTATGTAACCTGATGAGATGTCGTAGGAGAAAAAGATAGAGATAAATAAAAATAAGTATTTGTGTGGAGGGGTCAAGAAGATAAGGATAAGGACAACATATATTGGTAGTTGATAAGGTAAAGAAGAGACCTTGATCTCTAAACTAGATCAACGATTGAGCTCTGTCTAACATTGTATAAAAAGTTGTTTTTGAGTAATAGAAATAACACAATGCATCATGTGTACTCTCTCTCTCCTATGGTCCTCAAAATATCTCTTTCTTCAATACAATATTTCATTCTTTGTTGAAAAGTGTGTTTCCCTTGAAACATTGTCCGCATATTAAGTATTAGTGGGAGTCTCTAATAGATGCCATTACTATCCTCCAAAGCATAATTCTTCTAGTGATGTCATCATATGGATCGATCGCCCTCCAATTATTTTTTATAATGATTCCTGATCCTTGTAGCATTCATAGAGACTTAGGATGCAGAGCTTTGATTATCTTCATGTCTAGGATGGCCTATCAAACTTGTGACAGAGGAACTCTAATTTCTATATCAAATAAAAATCTCTCGTACTTGATCATCCCATGAACAAATGGATTGGTTTGTTTCTATGATTTTGGTTGGCATGCAATCAACTCATTATGTTTCTAATGATATTCTTTGCATCCACCCATGGTGATCATTTGGTGGTTGAATCGCACAGTGAGATACCCCATCAAATGAACACTATCGTTCAGAAACCCACCATCGTTATTCACATGGTTTTTCATGGATGTTCCCGCCATGTCACACAACTTGTCTATATCCTTTGTGGGTTCGATGGTGTCATGGTTTTTAGTTCTTTTCACTAAACTTGTAGAATTTGTTATATTTGTAAATGTGGAAACACAAATATCGTAAGCCAAGCATAGTCACGCAGAATTAAAAGACACAAAGATTTCACGTGGTTCACCCAAACGTTGGGCTACGTCCACTAAGCGAAGGCATCGGTTGTCTTATTATTCAGATCATGGAGATTACATCAACTCACTCACACTCTCACTCACACTCTCTTTCCTCTATAGGCTTACATGAATTTATATACATTTACACATGAAAACTGATTATTAAATGCAATCCCATTCATATTCTAACTTGGTTTTATTGGTTAGAACCAACATTGGATTATAGGATCCAAAATCCTAATCCTAGAGGAATTTGTTGTCACCAGTTTCCAACAATCTCCACCTTGACAACAATTAACCTGATACCTTGCTCCTTCTTTTGTTCATCACCTTTACTACAATCCAAGAGAAGCCAAGCACCATCGTAGCTTATCTAACAGTACTGGTTTTGTGAACATGTCTGCACAGTTCTCTTTTGTATGCACTTTCTTAAGAGATACTCCACCTTCATCGATGACATGTCTTACAAAATGGTACTTGATAGGTATATGTTTAGTTTTATTGTGGTAGGCTGGATTCTTGGCCAAGTGAATAGCGCTTTGACTATCATAAAGCAACTTTACTTTGTCCTGCATCCTTCCAAACTCACGAAACAAAACTTTTAACCAAACCTCCTCTTTGCAAGCATGTGAAGAAGCTACGTATTTTTCTTTTGTAATGGATAAAGAAACAATGTTTTGTAGCTTTGAAATCCAACTAATAGCTCGATCTGCAAGAGTAAAGACATTCCCTGAAGTCGACCTTCTCTTGTCCAAATCACCTACAAAATTAGAATCAACATATCCACAAACTAACTCACGACCATCGTTATAGGTTATACAGTAATCACTTGTGCCTCTCAAATACCGAAGCACCCCTTTCACTACTGCCCAATGCTATTTACCTAGATTTTCCATATACCTGTTGACAACCCCAATTGCATGTGAAATGTCTGGCCTTGTATTTACCATCGCATACATTAGACTTCCTACTACATGATTTCCTACTGCATTAGCATATGGTATTCGAGACATATATTCCTTTTCTTCTTTTGTACTAGGACATAAACTTGGAGACAACTTTAAATGGGAAGCCAAAGGGACTGAATTTGGTTTCACATCGTTCATACCAAACCTCAAAAGTATCTTCTTAACATGCTTTTTTTGTGACAACCAAAGATAACTATTCCTCCTGTCTCTGAATATCTCCATGCCCAAAATCTGCCTTGCTGCTCCTAGATCTTTCATATGGAACATCCTATCCATTTGAGCCTTTAACCTGTTGATCTCGGTTATTCTTTTTCTTGCTAAAATCATATCGTCAACATACAATACTAAGATAATGAATATGCCATTATTCAATTTCTTAAAGTAGACATAATGATCATACTCACTTCTTGTATAATTCTGGCTCACCATGAAAGAGTCAAATTTCTTGTACCATTGTCTGAGAGACTGCCTCAGACCATACAATGATTTCTTGAGCCTGCAAACACATTTCATGTTGTGATTCTGAACGAACACTTCAGGTTGTTCCATGTAAATTTTCTCATCCAAATCTCAATGTAATAATGTAGTTTTAACATCTAGCTGCTCCAAGTCCAAATCAAATAATGCAACTAATGCTAACACAATTCGAATTGAAACATACTTAACAACTGGTGAAAAAATATCTTGAAAGTCAATACCTTCTTTCTGAGAATATCCTTTCACAACCAACCTTGCTTTGTACCTTTCCACCTTATCATCAAACCCTTCTTCAGCTTGTAGACCCACTTTTAACCCACACTTTTTTCTGTCTCTTGGAAGTTCTACCAAGTCCCATGTGGCATTCCTCCCTAATGCCTTCATTTCATCCTTCATTTCTTTTTTCCATTTATCACTGTTAGAACCCTTCACAACTTCCTGATAGCATGAAGGTTCATCATCATTAGTACTCAAATAAACTGATGAAACAAAATCATCATACCTTCTTTGAGGATTTCTGACCCGTGTATACCTCCTTAGGGAAGTTTGTGGCTCATACACATTCTGTTGATTGTTATCATCGACCATGTCTTCCTCTGCAGGAAACTCTTCATGAACATCTTCAAAAACTTGTTCATGTTCACTTTCCTCTGTATTTGAAGTGGTTTCAAACTGAATCTGTTGATACTCAGGTACTTCTTCCTGCTTCATTTGAACAACTACATCTGATTTGATGAGAGATGATTCATTAAATATTACATCTCTGTTAATGGTGATCTTGTGGGAAGCAGGATCCCACAACCTGTACCCCTTAATACCATCACCATATCCAACAAATATAAGCCTTTTTTATTTTGGTTCTAGTTTAGAATGTTGATGTTTTGGAATTAAAGCATAGGCTTCACAACCAAAAACTTTAAGATTAGAATAATGACAAGGGTGACATTTCCATACCTCTTCAAGAATCTTGCACTCTATTTCTATTTATGGTGATTGATTCACTAGATAGCAAGCTATAGTTACTACTTCTCCCCACAGTTCCTACGGCAAGTTGGCGTTACTAAGCATACTCCTTGCTCTCTCTAGAAGAGTCATGTTCATGTGTTCAACAACTCCATTCTGCTGAGGAGTATAGGCAATGGTTTTATGCCTATCAATCCCAAACTCCTTGCAATAGTTCTCAAATTCCATCGACGTAAATTCACCACCATTATCAGTTCTTAAACATTTAATGGATCTACCAATGCTCTTTTCCACTAAAGCTCTAAACTGCTTCAAAACTGTAAATACATCAGCCTTACTTTTCAACATATAGATCCAAACCTTTCTAGAGAAATCATCTATAAAAGTTACAAAATATGATGATCCTCCATATGAAATAGTAGGGGATGGTCCCCAAACATCAAAATGGATATACTCAAGGATTCCTTCACTGGTGTGTCTTCTGGTTTTAGATCTCTACCTATTCTGTTTTCCATAAATATGGTGCTTGCAGAAATCTAACTTTAAAGACTTTAGACTAGGAAGTAACTTGCGATCAGTTAATACCTTTAATCCTTGTTCGCTCATATGGCCCAACCATTGATGCCACAGTCAAACAGAATCACTGTCTTTCTCCAATACCGTTGTCGCATGATCTGAGTCAGTTCTTCCTTCTAACAGAAACAGGTTACCAACCTTCTTCGCTTTCATAACCAATAGGATTCCTTTGTAGACACTCATAACTCGACCTTGAAAAATACTCTTATATCCTCCAGTGTCTAAGACTCTCAAATAAATTAGGTTCTTCCTAAGATCAGGTACATGTCTCACATCAGTTAGTATTTTAACAATTCCATCAAACATCTTAATTTGAATGCTACCAATTCCCACAACTTTACATGATATGTCATTTCCCATGTAAACAATTCCATCATCTATAGACTGGTAAGTAACAAACCAGTGTCTATGAAGATACATGTGATTTGAAGCACCATAATCTAATAACCATTCTTGATCATGACGTGAACCAAAACTAATTGATAAAACTTCATCAGTCATACCTGAAACTGTTGCTGAACCTGTTTCAATGGCGTTTGCTCCCTTCATTTCTTTTGGAGGGTTGTGTTTGGAGGTTTGTTGTCTCTTCCAACAGTCCTTCTTCAGGTGTCCCGATTTGCCACAAAACCAACACTTAAGCTTGCTCTTTCTGCCCTTCTACTTTGATAGAGAGAAATCCCTCTGACCCTATCCTCCTTCTTTAGGTCTTCCTCTGACAATCATCGCCTCAGATGTAGAGGTTTCTGAATTGGTTTTCTTCCTTGTTTCCTCATACATTAGTGCTCCAACAATAACATCAAAATCAATACTTTCTGTTGTGGTGAAACTAATAGAGCTAACAAAGTGATCCCATGACGCGGTAAAAGAACACAATAATGTAATTGCCTTATCTTCAGATTCGAATTTCACTCCCATGTTATCCAACTGGACTAAAAGAGTATTTAAAGTATTTAAATGATCAACTATTTTCGTACCTTCCTTCATGCACAAACTGTACAATTGTCTTTTTCAGGAAGATCTTGTTGGTCAAGGATTTCATCATATACAAGCTTTCCAGCTTCATCCACAAACCGACTATTGTCTTCTCCGAGACAAAATTGAACAAAACATCATCGGCGAAACAAAAACATATGGCACTCAGTGCTCTCTCATCGATCTCATCCCAGTATTCATCTGTTATGGTCGCGGGTTGCTTTGCTTTTCCTAAAAGTGCCTTCACCACGCCTTGTTGCACAAGTAGATCATGCATGTTAACCTTCCAGATCTCGAAATTGTTCTTTCCATTGAACTTCTCGATTTCGAATTTGGCACTCAGAGTTTTTTCCATTAGCAGAAGGAAAAATTCCAAAACACCAATGCTTAAAATAACCAAGGCCCTTTATATGGAGGAATGATTTACTCAATGTTGAACAATAATTTTAAAAGGTTTAATCCAAAAAACCTTTGAATAATATATAAAAAAGGCCATCTCAAATATATTATATAAAGCATCCACCCACCTGAATTTATGCATTTAATATAATATACATATAATACAAATTCACCTTTTGCATACAATCCGCCACCCTTACAATATTTAATGCTGTAAAAAATTTATACCTTAAACTTTTTCAAAGGATCATACCTTAAATTCTTTGAAAAAACATGGGAAATTCTTTGAAAAAACATGGGAATTTCTAAAGGAGATCGTGACCTTTGTTTTAAAGGGAGTCGTCGTACCTCCTAATGCAACTGCCCTGTGATGTGGTTCAATGGGTTGTCGTACCTACAAATACAACCAAGATGCGACGATGTCAGGTGGTCGTCGCCCCTCTCGATACAGCTTGGGTGCGGCGATCTTAGGAATTTCCAAAAAACAGAAGTTTGACTAATGTGTCATAGCACCTTCCAAGAGGAGGCCCCTGCGACGATGTGGAAATCGACGTACCTTACACAAGTTTCACTCTTACGGCTCCTTCGATAATTTGTTGCCTGTGACACCCTCTCCTCTAACCTGCTCTGATACCACTTGTTATATTCGTAAATGCGGAAACACAAATATCATAAGCCAAGCATAGTCACGCAAAATTAAAAGACACAGAGATTTCACGTGGTTCACCCAAACATTGGGCTACGTCCACCAAGCAAAGGCATCGGTGGTCTTATTATTCAGATCATGGATATTACAACAACTCACTCACACTCTCACTCATGCTCTCCTGCCGCTACAGGCTTACATGAATTTATATATATTTACATAGTAAAACTGATTATTAAATGCAATCCCATCCATATTCTAACTTGGTCTTATTGGTTACAACCAACGCTGGATTATAGGATCTGAAATCCTAATCCTGGAGGAATTCGTTATCACCGGTTTCCAACAGAATTGAGAGATGAGAAGTGCAGTGAAGGATTTACTCTTATTATTTTTCCACGGGTAGCCCACATCCTTGATTGAATTACAACAGGTCCACAACACATACGATCAATAGATCCACATATCCATGGCAATTTGGTCATTCACATCGGGTTCACAACACCATCACACCAAAAAATACAATTCGGTCTTACATAAATTGCTCACAAGTCGCTCAACAATCTTCCATTAATCTTTACAACAACCATCATGAGAAACATAGACTTCTATAGTTATGCACCCATTAATACCTCATTGACCATGCCAAGCACACTCATGGTAGTATCACGCTTTACTCCAAGCAACACAACCTACATAGAAGACAACATGTCTAGGCACCCAGGTGGTAGATTTATGGCCATGCCAAGCACATTCATGGTAGTTCCATGCACTGTTCCAAGCAACCCGACCTACACAAAACTCATCTTGTCCACTAATCCAAGTGGTAGATATATCCCTCTACCCATAAATTCATGCTTCTCTATACATGTTCCAGGCCAAAGCCACATGCTTCAAGCTCATTCTCCACCAAGTGGTAGATATATCCCTCTACCAATAAATTCATGCTTCCCTATACATGTTCCAGGATGAAGCCACATGCTTCAAGCTCATTCTCCCTTTCAATTCTTGTTTTGCTTGTTATTTTCTTGCGACAAGTTTTCATTCTGCACACTCTCCCACTCAAACAAAGATAAAATTAAAAAAACTTATTCCTGACACATTCTCTTTGAGGTAATATAACTATGATACCAAATAAAAGGAAGCATAGGTGTGTAATATGCTTCCTACACTAATCCATGAAGAGAAGAATGTTCAAAAACTTAGAACGTAATAGTTTCAATAAATCTAATTAACATATAACCATTAGACAACAATTTCCTAGAGAAAACCCTTTCGAGAGAAAAACCCTACACTCTAAAGCACGCTCAATGTATTATCAACAAATAAATGGTTACAACACCTTTAAAGTCTTCGTTCTCTCAACAAGAGTGTGACCTAGGCCTATACAGACCAATAGGTCAACTCTCGAGGCCTATATAATGACAAGTGTTGCACAGAGCAATTTTAGGAAACAAGAGCATCAAGAGCATCATTTTCCAAAAATCCTTGGGAGCGGAGCATCTTGGGAACGTTTGTTTTATATATATATATATATATATATATATATATATATATATATATATATATATATATATATATATATATTTNTATATATATATATATATATATATATATTGCATTTGTATTAAAAAAACATGCATAATGCCAAATTAGTTGCATAATATATGAAAACATGCATATTTGTGCTACTTGTAGATGAATACTATATTATTATTGTTAGAAAAGTGGGTGTGATCGATTAACCATAGACAATATAGCAATATTGTCACCCAACCATAGGCACAAAGGCCACCCCTGAGCAACTTAACCTCGACAGAGAGAAGAATTCTAGTAGCAAATCAATGGCCAACCAATGTTAGCGCACCAAGCAAAGATAACCAAAGACGAAGGAGAATGTCCAAGCCAGAAACCAAAATACAAGTTGTAGCAACTGCATCTACAACTCCTCTCCAAACTTGCGCACAACTGGTCTTATGCAATTGTGAGTGAGTGAGTCACAAACGAGCTCTAGCACCCTCTATTTATACTACTCTTCTCTTCCTTGGGGATAAAATCTCAATATTAATTATTCTCTTTAGTCGACTTGGCTTCTAGGGTTATTGTCCAAGGCTTTAAGGTTTCTCTTGATTCTTGGAATATTCTAGTCTGGTCAAAGGTTACAAGTGGAGGTTAATACCTCCCACATCTACCATAATATCAACAATTATGACGTTAGAAAATCCATCCATAGCACATTAATGATTATATTGAAACTTTGAGAGAAATCATTATGAAACGAGAAATAACATTGAAATGACAAACATTGTTCTACCATCTCTATATTGGGATCATCATCATTAGTACCATCCTTCATCCTTTTCCTCTTGTCTATCCTTTGATCTTAGCTCAATCCTCTAGGGACATTAGTCAAAAACACCCAATTTTGATGAAACTACCTAATCCAAGCCTTAAAATATGGTAGAAAAGGCTTAATGTGCCTAATAAATGATTTTAGTTTGAGGAAGGGTACATTTTTGCTAAGGCCATTAAAAAAGAGTTTAAGAATCAACACCACAACATTAGGGTACATAAAGGGATTAATGCTTGTTAGGATATTTAGACACTTAGGAGTTAGTAAGATTTCGTTGGTCTATTGTGTCGTTAGGTAAAAGTGTGTTTTCTAGTGTGTTTCTTTAGTATGCATTACTATGCATTTGTAGTTAGGAAATCCGACGGTCACGATATGTTCCCGACATAGAGTGATCCGACGGTTCATACTCTCTTTGATCTTAACAGCCATTGATCCGTGGATTAACACCCGATTGGTCCATGATCTCTATTTAAAGAGAATGGAGGGTCATTTTCCAACGATCGATTGTGAGAAACTCTCTTGTAAAATCTCTCTGTAATCTTTTTCTTTGCATTAATAAATTGCTCCAAGTGGTCGCGTTGGTTGGGGCTGTGGATGTTTCCCCGTAGGGGTTTTACCACGTGAAAACATCGGTGTTTTGATCTTTGATCTAGTTATGTGAGTGTTTACTGAAGGTGTTCGTCCTCCGTTGGAATACCTATGTTGTCGAACATGGTATCAGAGCCTGTTTGAAGATCCACTCCTGTTGTAGATCGAGATCGTGAAGCTGAGCTGCCTCATCTCCATTTTCTGTCTCTTCCGTACATTTTTGGGATGACAGGATTGTTCCATTGCGTCCGGAGCACTTGTTTCATTCAGGAACACTTTTTGTTTCACTCGAAATGGTTTCTGTTTGCCCAAGATATGACCATTACAGTCAGATTTGGAGGTATAAAGTTTGAATACGCAATTTTAATTTTTTTTGCTGAGAATTTTTTTGGGTTTTATTCCGGTTTTGTATTATTTTATTTCCAGGTTTCTACTCTTTTAGATCTGCATATTCTCTTTGCCCCGCGCCCTGTGTGATCTCGACAAATCAGAAATAGATAGGAAAAGATGCATCTTTTGTGTAGGCTAACCGAGATCTAACCCTTGTTGTCATCGAGAAGAGAAATTGTTTACTTGTGTGAAAAGAGTTTTTTTTTTAGCACGCTCTCCAAGGTTGTCTTCCACAACAACAACACCCCCAATCCTCCTTCTAAACATTAAAATATGTTTTGCTAGACCATTTGGTTAAAAGTTGTCTTATTAAGTAAGAGGTCTTGAGTTCAAGTCTCTCTTTTGTTACCTTTTTTGAAAAAAAGTTATGCAAAAATTGTAAAGTGTATTTCACTTCAAGTATAAAAGTGAATCACTATAAGTAGCTTTAATATTTTATTTTAGAGTTATTTTGCATGCAGTGTTTTTGTTATAAGGTAACTTCATTGTAAAAGTTATCCGCACTTCTCTTTATAAAAGTGGGTCATTTCATAAAACGGCTTACACTATCACGTCATCATTTGGTTACCGTTTATGCCTTTTTTAAAAAATAACATAACTCTCATATCGAAAGTCTATTTTCAGTGCCTTTTTTTTAAAACCGCATAACTTTTCGAGCTCTTTCCATCTAGATCATTAGTTTCAGGTTTTAAATCCACATTATCTGCATACTTAATATGGCTTCTACAAGTACTATCTTGCTTACTGGCAACAACTACTTCCAATGGAAATCCCATATGGAAGATTTATTAAGAAGTAAAGGTTTGTACCGGATTACCTTGGGAAAGGAAAAAGCACCCACTGATGCTGATAAGAAAGCCAAGTGGGATAATAGGAATGATGAAGCACGTGCACTAATCGAAATTTCCATTTCTCTTGATTTAAGGTACCACATTCAAGACATTGATGACCCCGAAGAAGCTTGGGAAAAGATTGAATCTGTGTTTGGTAAACTCGATATTATTCGAGCACAATAGTTAGAAACTCAAATACTGACCTTGAGTCCAAGTGATTTTTCTTGCCTTGGAGACTATCTATCTAGGTTTAAAACACTCAGAATTTTATGTGAAGAATGTAAGATAAAGATGGAGGAAGAGCGTTGCATCTATCTTATTCTTTGTAAGCTAGGTAGTGTATATTCTGTGTTTGTATCTACCTTTTATGCCGTGAGAGAGGCTCTAGGGAAAGAAGCTTATGAAAAACCCACCCTTGAGTCCTTTTGTGCTTCTTTGATTCGAGAGGAAGATAAGCTTGTACAATTTGGAGTGATCAACACTACAGGGCGCTCCAACAAAGCCTTAGTTGCCCAGCATAAAGATAAACCCAAGTATCCCAAGAGGCAACATCCTCGCTACAACAACAAACAGCATAAGGGTCCCAAACCTGCTCAGATAGCTTCAACTCCTACTGGTGACAAAAGAGCAAAATATAAAAGTAAGAATACTAACAAACATTGCAACTTTTGTGATAAAGATGGTCATGATGAGTCTAAATGTTTCAAGAAAATGATAGCTTTAGAAGCAGAGATGAAGAAGTACAACATCAGTATTTATTCTACTTCTTCTTTTCATGGACATGCACTTTCTTCTTCTAGTTTCTCCTTCAATGCAAATTCTACATCTACTACTTCCTCTGATGAGTGGCTTATTGATTCAGAAGCATCTTATCATATGGCTAAGAATAAAGCCATATTTTCTGCTCTAAATGAATGTAACACCAAGAAAATATCTGTTGGTGATAATAGATCTCTTAGTGTTGTAGGATCTGGAACAGTTCAAGTAGATAATGGTCATTTCAATGATGTATTATGTGTTCCATGTCTTTCTCGTAACATTCTATCAGTATATCAAAACACTCATTCAGGTGAAGGTAAATTCGTCGAGTTTTCACCTCACCAAGTTGTAATCAAGGATCTAAAAGATCGTAAGCATGTTCTTGCAACTGGAATTGCTTATGATATTACTAGGCTGTACAAGTTTGACAACTTTGGGTCATCATCTTTTTCATCAGTTTTTGTTGCTCATAGCGATGACTTGAGAAAACTTTGGCATGAGCGGTTTGGTCATCTAAACTATCGCTCATTGCAACAACTATGTAATCAACAAATGGTGACCGATCTTCCTCTTGTTTCATACATAGATGGTGTTTGTGCCGGTTGTGTT
Organism: Picea engelmannii; assembly: GCA_009831015.1. NCBI lineage: Eukaryota > Viridiplantae > Streptophyta > Pinopsida > Pinales > Pinaceae > Picea > Picea engelmannii. The sequence goes on along the minus strand of ML804505.1, from coordinate 100,559 downwards.
CTCGACAAACATCATCGGGACAATTTTGACAAATGTGCCTTTTGGCATGCCTCGAGTCCTTTGCAACTTGTTCACAGTGATTTGTGTGGTCCACTTTCTTCTCCTTCTTTTTCTGGGTGCAAGTATTTCTTAACTTTCATTGATGACTTTTCCAGACGTACTTGGGTTTACTTCTTAAAACTGAAGAGTGAAGTTTTTGGCCTACAGGGCCCTTGTAGAAAAGCAATCTGGACATCAAATTCAAAGGTTAAGAACAGATAATGGTGGTGAATATGTGAACCATAATTTTACAAGATACTGCACTACCCAGGGAATCCAAATGCAACACACTATTCCATATACACCACAACAAAATGGTGTTGCTGAGAGAAAGAACCGCACATTAAAAGAAATGACTAAATTGTATGATTCAATCTAAGGGATTAAGTCTAAGTATTGGGCATAAGCCATCAACTGTGAAAATTACATAGTAAATCACACTCCCACAAAGGCTCTTAAAAATATAACACCGGAAGAAACTTGGACTAAAATTAAACCAGATGTAAGTCACTTACATGTATTTGGCAGTATAGCATGGGCTCGCATTCTCGATGAGAAAAGGAAAGCCCTGTAGCCTATAAGTGAGAAGTGTATATTTGTTGGTTATTCTGAAGATGTCAAAGGTTACAGACTTCTTCAATCACATTGTAATGAAATTATTATTAGAAGAGATGTTAAATTTGATGAAAATCTCTTGGCCTGCGAGTCTAATTCGACGATTGTGCCTTCTTCGGCTTGCGAGCCGTCTTCGACGTTTGTGCCTTCTTATGATTTGGTTTCTTCTTCAGATGATGAAAGTGAGGATGAAAATCCACCTCCTCCTGCTCACGCTCCTCCAGATGAGTCCTTTGAACTTGAACCAGCACCAGCTCCACTGCTTCCTCGATGGGTCCGTTCAACACGAGAAGCAGTTGGTGATCTTGTAAGTGATTCTTCAGATCAACGTCGGACACATTCACAGTTCCAACGAGCCTCTTCTCTTTTGGCTCACGTTTCAGAAACTCATGATCCAGAGACATTTACAGAAGCTTCAGGTCATCCAGATTGGGATATAACAATGAATGAAGAGTATCGTTCTTTAATGACAAACGATACTTGGGATCTTGTACCTCTTTCAAAAGGAAGAAAACTTGTGAGATGCAAATGGGTCTACAGAACTAAGTATGCATCAGATGGAAGTGTTGAAAGACACAGGGCTTGGTTAGTTGCCAAATGATTTTCCCAAGTTGAAGGAATTGACTATAATGAAACCTTTCCCCCTGTAGCAATAATGAATTCCATCCGCCTTGTTCTTGTCCTTGTTGCCTCACATAAATGGGAGGTCCATCACATGGATGTTAAATCTGCCTTCTTGCATGGATATTTGCAAGAAGAAATCTACATGGAACAACCTCCTGGCTATGTTCAAAATGACTCTAGCCTTGTTTGTCGCCTCAAGAAATCCCTTAATGGTCTTAAGCAAGCTCCTCGAGCTTGGTATGCCAAAATGGATATCTTTCTTATTGCCATTGGATTCTCTAGATGCCATTCTCATCCTAATATCTATACCAAGAAAGTAGGAAGCCATATCATAATCCTTGTCCTTTATGTTGATGACCTTATCCTTACTAGTAGTGACTCAAAGCTTTTAAACCATGTGAAAACTAGCCTTAAGAAGAAATTTGAAATGACAGACTTAGGCTTTTTGCACTATTTCCTTGGCCTCCAAGTTTTGCAAACCAATGAAGGAATTTTTCTTTCCCAGTCTAAGTTTACTTGTGACCTTCGTCACTTTCACATGGACGATTTGAAACCAACCCCTTCTCTGTTCTAGTCTAGAGTCAAGATTTCTGCCACCTGTACTTCTCCTGAAGTTGATGCCACCCTGTACCGTCAGTTAGTTGGTAGCCTCTTATACTTGACTCATACCAGTCTTGATCTTTCCTTCATTGTTGTTCTTGTTGCCCGATATATGCAAACACCCCATGAAAGCCATTGGAAAGCAGCTAAAAGGATACTTTGCTATGTTTGTGGTACAGTTCAGTTCGAGATACATTATAGTTCAAGGGGGGCTCCTTTATTGGTTGGTTTCACTGATTCAAATTGGGTTGGTGACCTTGATGATCAGAAGTCTACTGCAGGTTATGTTTTCGGCCTTGGTTCAGGACCTGTCACTTGGGCCTGTAAGAAACAACATGCTATTGCACTTTCTTCAACAGAAGCAGAGTACCGAGCAGCGGTAAATGCAAGTCAGGAAGCCCTGTAGCTTCGCCAGATCCTTTAAGAGTTTGGATTCTAGCACCATCATTCGACCAGCTTTTGGTGTGACAATCAGAGTGCCATCAAGCTCTCCAAAGACCTAGTTCAACATCAGCGTAGAAAACGCATCGAGCTACACATGCACTTCATCAGAAGATCAAGTTGCAGACATTTTCACAAAGTCTCTTATAGAAGCGAAGTTTTCCAAACTTCGATCTATGTTAGGATTTCAAGAAATTGTCATTAAGGGGGGATAGGCTCTAATGCCTCCTTCCTTCTCCTATTGTGTCACTATTGTAAATCCTTCAATCTTATCCCAAGTTGTTATTACGGGGGGATGTTAGGATATTTAGACACTTAGGAGTTAGTAAGATCTACTTGGTCTATTGTGTTGTTAGGTAAAAGTGTGTTTTCTAGTGTGTTTCTTTAGTATGCATTAGTATGCATTTGTAGTTAGGAAATATGACGGTCACAATATGTTCCCGACATAGAGTGATCCGACGATTCATACTCTCCTCGATATTAACAGCCATTGATCTATGGCTTAACACCTGATTGGTCCATGATCTCTATTTAAAGAGCATGGAGGGTCATTTGCCGACGATCGATTGTGAGAAACTCTCTTGTAAAATCTCTCTGTAATCCTCTTCTTTGCATTAATAAACTGCTCCAAGTGGCAGCGTTGGCTAGGGACGTGGATGTTTCCCCGTAGGGGTTTTACCATGTGAAAACATCGGTGTGTTGATTTTGATTTGGTTATGTGAGTGGTTACTGAAGGTATTCGTCCTCTGTTGGAATACCTATGTTGTCGAACAATGCTCTTGATTAAATGTCAATCCCCTCATACATGATAGATTCCAATGAAGATATTGCAATCCCATCCATCATGAAATTCTTAAAATTGTTAAGTCTGCTAAATTTTGAATGAGATATGAAATTATACTTTCTCCATATGAAATCCGATGAGGATGGGACCACTCTAAAACATACTGAAACAATAACTGGTAATACTAAAAATTTAAGTAAAAGAATAGAAAGGAAAGATAAAGGAATTTAACACTTCCATTAGGGAGCGTCGAGGAAGCACCAAAGGAGCATCTAGGGAGCACAAACCCATTCATAGTGAGCGTCCTCAAAAGGGCTGGAGCACGCTCCCAATTTTCGAAGTCTTTTTGTAGAAAAGGTAATTAGTAAATGTATTAAGATTTTAAGAAATGATAATGGAAAGGAATATGTGAACATAGATTTTGATAATTATTATAAGCATAATGGAATTAAAAGAGATTATATGGTCCCTTGTACACCTCATCAGGATGGTGTAGCATAAATGAAGAAAATGACCCTTATGGAGATGGCTATATGTTTCCTCCAAGCTAGGAATTTGGATCCAAAACTTTGGGCTGAAGTTGTAAATAATGCAACTTCACACTTACAATTGTTGTCAAACATAAGACTCCCAAAGAAGCTTGGAGTAGAAGAAAACCAACTAAAGGTCATTCAAAGTGTTTGGGTGTGATCCTTACGTTCATATTTTTGATAAAAAAGGAAGAACCTTGAAAAGAAAAGCCGCAAATGTATTATGGTTGGTTATGGTGCATTATCTAAGGCTTACAAGTTGTATGACGCTGAAATAAATAAAATACTTATGAGGAGAGATTTGATATTTGATGAAGGTTACAAATCTTATTCCTTTATTCCTGCATCTTCATCAATTCCACATATTATTCACGATGAATTAACTAATAAGAAAATTCTGGTGATATAACTAAGGAAGAAAGTTGTGAATCTTGCGAGAATAATATTTTGTTGTAGGTGCACAAGAATTATTATTCATATGACTTAAATAATGGATAAAATTGTGATGACATGACTAAGGAATAAAATTGTGAATCTTGCGAGAAGAAACTTTTGTTGTAGGTGCACAAGACGATGATTCCTCAACTAGAAAAACAAGGAGTCTCCGAGAGGTTTATCAAGAAGTTCAAAGGCATCATCATGATAGCTATTCTCTTATGACTAGAGTGATGCATGTTGATGATCCATGGAGTTTTGAAGAAGTTTAAGGAAAACTTAAATCGAATGCTACAATGAAAAAGGATATGACTCTTAATGAAGAATAAAACTTGGGAGTTGACTCCTCTTCCCGAAAGTAGAAATCTCATCGGTTGCAAATGGATATATAGGACAAGGTTCTCATTTGATGTAGTAATTGATAAGGATACGGCTAGGTTGGTTGCGAAAGGATTCTCACAAAAAGAAGTATTGACTATACTAAAACATTCTCTTCTCTTTGATAAAATGACTACAATTTGCATTGTAGTTTTTCTATCCACAAAACTTGGTTGAGAATTTAATCAAATGGATGTAAAGAGTGTTTTTTTCATGGTGATCTACATGAATAAATCTATATGCAATAACTCCTTGTTTTTAGGAAAAAGTTGTCCAAAACCATCTCGTTCTTAAGTTAGAGAAACCTTTGTATGGATTGAAATAAGATCCAAGAGCTTGGTACTCAAAAATTAATGATCACTTCTTGAAGGAAGGATTCAAGAGAAATATTTATGATTTTGATCTTTATGTTAGAAAATGCAATGGTGATATTATAATTATTTTCCTATATCTATATGACTTAATCATTATAGGTAGCAAAAGTCAAAGAAGGCCTTTGATATCATAGATTTTGGGTTGTCACATTATTTTCTTAGTATCGAGGTGTGGGGCAGGGGAAAGATAGGATTCTTATATGCCAACCAAAATATGAATTTTATCCGTTGAAGAAGTTTAAGATGGAGAATTATAATTTTTCTCCACTTCAACTGAAAAAGATGGCTAAGTTGAGAAGTAATTCTATTTTTGAAGAATTTTATGGTACACCATATAGACAATTGGTTGAAATTTTATATCTAACTACCACTAGACAAGATATTTCATATGCACTTGGAATGATTTCTAGGTTCCTTTATGATCCTCGTCTTAGACATTGGAATACACTAAAAACGACACTTAGATACATCAAAGGAACATAACAACTTGGACTCAAGAATAAATATGGTGGTGATTTTCAATTGGCCAAGTACACAAGATCCAATTGGGAAGGATATGTTGATGACAAAAAATAAACGTTTGGATATATCTTTCACATTGATTTGGGAGCAATTTCATGGAATAACAAGAAGCAATCTACAATTTCTTTGTGGTCAACAAAAACTAAATATGAAAGTGAAAAGGTTACAACATAAGAAATTATATGGTTAAGAAGTATCCTTGATGAACTGAATCATCCTCAAACAAAAGCTACAACTATTTACAATGATAATCAAAGCACAATATAATTGATGAAAAATCTATTTTTTCATGCAAGGACTAAATATATTGAAATTCATCATCATTATGTTCATGTTAGAATGATAAACCAAGAAAGTCAAGAAAACAAAAACATGACGGAAAAGGCACAAAATGGTACATTTATACTACATCTCAATATAACGAGCTCACACCCATATCATAACTAAAACATTGTTAAGGTCTATTTAGGACTTATGATTATTTGTAACAAACCCCCCATAAATCTTAAGTACGTACAAATGTATCAGATCAACAACAAAGACTAGTGTAAAAAACGATAAGTCCTCAACCTATAATTCATGGTCTCAAATCTCACGAGTGTCGATGAAGATATGCTTGAAAAACCGCCAAAAGTGGATGTCGAAACCATGTCTATAAAACTAATTGTGTAACAAATGAGCTATACAACCTATAGGTGTTCACTTAAGTGAACCCAAAACTAATGAGAGCAAACCCTGATCAGAAGCAAATTGGCTACATGTCCAACACAACCCAAATTCTAAAAATCCGTGAAAATGGAGAAGAAACAACTGTCATTTAATAGGCACAAAGATCATCCCTGTAAAGTTCGAAGACTATAAAGTGAAAAAATAAGTTCACACACTACTCTCGAAAATCGACACACTAAAAGAATAAAAAAATTGTCAAGAATCCACTTAACAGAAAAAACTGTCGAAAGACATCCAAACCGTGTATCCATATAATCATTCCATCAACATGTCAAACTATCGAACAAACTATTGAATAACCATCAAAGTCACAAGGTGAATGAAAACCATCAAATGGAAAAATGTGGCAAATAATCCATCCATCCAATATCAATCAAAAACCCAAATCCGTCATAAATGTCAAATGTTGAATTGTCTCGACGAAACTCCTGTGAAGGTCAAACTGACCAATCCAAATCCAAATCATCAAATCCATCATCAAGTATAAAAAATAGTTATCCTTAATAAATGCATCCACAATCCTCAATCCATAGTCCATCTGCAAAATCAATCCCATAAATTGTTGATGTCAAAACCATCAATTTTGCATCATATATCCCGAATCAATCATCATTATCCTAAAAAAACATCATCTTGAATGAACTGCAAACAATCAAAGTAGAATTTAAAACTTGAAGCCTGAAAGTGGGCCTTGATCCTGCCCTCAGATTATCAAATACAAACCACTCAAAACCATACATTGTATAAATCTATCTTCGTTAACATGGTTGAGCCTTTGTATGAACCCATCAATAAGAACACTCCAATAACTTGGTTTCTAAGCTCGAATGCCAATTCCATAGCCATTAAAAATGTATATGTTTCCACTGAATTTTCTTGCTCTTATGACACCTTACTGTGCGGTGATTGGTATTCCCACAAAAAATGCATGGGTGAAGATCAAAACAGTTTGACTCATCAAGGCCAAACCGGTGACAATGTTGGCATTGTATGGGTTCTCCATCCAACCGATCATCGTAATCATAGAAATTTACAATCCCTATAGAAACATTAACATCCTCAACAATTACATCAACATCCTTAATTGCATCAACATCTGCATCGTCATCACCATTTTGCTCATCTCTAACTGAAAAAACATTTTTTTTTCAAGCAACCCTTTTGTCATTTGATCAACATGTATTTAAGTGTTTAACTAGTGAAACTCCTTCACAGAACTTAGGTATCACACAATGCTTTGATACCACTATTAAAATGATAAACCAAAAAAGTCAATAAGACAAAAACATGACGAAAAAGACACAAACTCAATTAATTCATATATACATCAACGATACATTTATAATACATCTTAATACAACTACCTCACAACCATATCATAACTAAACAGTTGTTAAAATCTATTCAAGACTTGTGATTATTTCTAAAAATTCATAAATAAACACAATAAACACACAAAGACAATATCCTATTAAAGTATTGCAAAACAAAAAACCAAATTATTGATATATTTACTAACCCATTGAGTATTATAAAATTTCTAAAGTTTATAAGCATGTATTATAAAAAATTATATTGTACCTTTTTATTCAACAATATTGGTAGTGAAATTTAAATAGAAGCAATGTTGATAGTAAAATTTAAATGAAAAATGTAAAACAAATAACTTGAATTACAGCACATGGTTTAAATGTTGTACTTTTCAGTTCAAAATATAAAAAATAACCTAAAATACATGGTAAATCCAATTAAAACAAATAATTATTAAAAAAATTAACCTGGTTAAAGATTAATTAGAGTTATTAAAAAAATTAACATGGTTAAGGATTAATTAGAATTAAGCTTCCATGAACACAATCTATTTAGCGACAAACATGGTATACTTTCAAAGACAAATATAATAGTGATTTATGGAAGCACTACCAAAATCATGTGCCTCTAATATTTCCAACCAAAGATTACGCTAGGCTACTTGCTTCTTCGCTTCTCAATTCGGTGGCGGCTTTAAAATCATATATATAATAAAATATGACTTGGAAGAATTTGAACTCAATGGATTAAGGGTTTTTTAATCCAAGGAAAGATATGAGACCTCGGTAACGATGTCCACATTCGCCCAAGTCGTGCAAATAGTGTTGTCTATTTGCCCTGCAAAATATCCAACCGGTGATATAACAAGGTCAACAAATAATATTCAAAATAAAATTACGTAAATAAAGAGTCACATTAATTTGTACAACAAACTTATTAAGACTAATTAGTGGTACGTCTCAACCATTATACTCGAACTGGAAATCGTTTTCTGCTGCGACATCAGACAGAGCATTTCTCCATTTTGCAATTATGACGGCGTCATATCTTCCCCTCCTCCTGTGCATGCAAAATGCATGATTATGGAGGCCTTTATTTTCCGTCCACCTACGTTGTGAGCGATCGACATGGGTAAGAAACACGATTGAATTCACAATATATGGGGTTATCCTCTGCTTAACCAAGAAACGCGATTGAATTCAGAATATATCGGGTTATCCTCTGCTTAACCACAACAAAAGAGAACAAAGACATTGAAATTGAACTGTGTCGCACAGAGAAGAGAGAACTCTGATACTGGCAGATACGAAATCTCAAAAGAGTAAAGCAGACAATTCTCATCTGCCATGACACCCAAAACTCTCCAAGCGAGGAGATATCTGACAGTAACAAATGCATGCATGGATGATTTTTTGCGTGACTTAAGTAATGGTGGACGCATAAGCAATAGAGATCCTACATATAGTAGCAGCGACCCGAGCCATAGGCTATGACAGCCCCTACTCAAAATAAACCCACCCTTAGATGATCCAATGGGGCCTTCAAATGCGAGAGTGACGAGGCCTCCTCCTCGCCTTCTTGATGCCGTTAAGCCTCGGCAAGCACCTGTGTAAGCCACATTAATTATTAAAAGAAACATTACAATATAAGCATATACTTAAAAACTGTAATATTTATAAGAGGCAACCTGAATCTATGAATCCCTCGACTTGGTATGCATCTCTAATTTGTGGTGAAAGCAGCCGGATGTCTGTTCCCACTGAATTCGCTGGCAAATTCAACTGCAAGGAGGTGGTCGCAGTAAAATCCATGCAGGGTTGCATGGGCGCCTATCAAGGCGATAGAAATAGCCGGGACAGCCTGGCCACGAGTAGTGATTGGAAACCGCGGGGACAGCCTGCCACTATTGGGGAAAAACACTCCGGATTTGAGAAAAACACAGGTCTATATTTATCTTTAAAAGAAACTGTAACCTAACATCATCTTTCCAAGGGAATGCCTATCAAAGTAATTAATCACTCTTCTAACAATAATGACTCAAACCGGCTTCCCGTCCTTAAGTTGACTTGGAAAATGCACCTACTTAATTATACGAAGTGGTCTCACTGACTAGGCCTTGTATTAGAATGAAACCCTATATTAAAAGGGATTATACGAAGTGGTCTCGATGACTAGGCAAACCATATCATATTAAAAGAGAGTTGTTTAAAAATTTAAACTATGTCTATTAAAAACCTAAAAAATTTAAACTATGTCTATTAAACTAAAAAATTTAAATTATGTCTATTAAAACCTAAAAAATTTAAACTATGTCTATTAAAAATTGAGAAGAGACAGAATAAGTGCGATAATAAGTGCGATAGAAGTGCATGCAAACCACTATAAAACCATCCTAAACCTTCAAACCAAACAATTTTCTTACAAAACCTCTGATGATGTGGGCCAAAGAGTTTTTTTGGGTTTTTGATATTTTTTTATAAGGTGTTCTATATAGAAAGTTTATATTGTTTTCTATTATTGGTTTTTTTACTAAGGTGTTCTATATAAAAAGTTTATTTTGTTTTATATTAGATAACATACTCAATATTAACTTTTGAAATTTGAAAGTAAGGGAACAATGAATATATAACTAAATAGTTAGAGTTGTATGTTCACTCAAAAATTTACACAGGATTATGGAATATTGGACCTATTATTTTTTAGAAATTTTTTACATCTTTCATTGATACTGAAAACATGTATATATAAAACAAGGAAAGTTCTGGAATTCTGTTCGGAGAGTTCTATCTGGAATAATCTAGAGAAGGTTCTAGAGAAGGTGTCTCTAGATCAAAGTTAAATATGTTGGTAACTGATCCAGATTTATGAACATAACGAAATGAAACCACATATTTATAATATTAACACAGAGACACAGTGAACAATAACAAAGATAAAATAAAATTTGGCTTCTATTAAATAAGAAATATGTTGAAAACTGTAAAATGTAGATTGCAAACAAGCTTGCTACAATGGTGGCATCTTATCTATGAGAAGAGATGTGACGACTACGTTCATTCGCAAGAAGATAAGTACAATGAGGCTCTGAAGGCCTTTTTACAATAACCAAAACCCTAGACATCCAAAAACCTAACCATTGGAGATGAAGCGTCAAAAGTCATGTGGGCCTAGTTGGGGTAAATTAGTACATCAACTTCTTGAGGTCGTAACTTTTGCATACGATCTTTGTTTAGGGAACATGATAGCTCGTTGGAAAGGTATTGACGTGGCGATTCATTTAGGGGGGCTCAATTAAAAACTTTCTATATATTTGAGGTGCCTGATCGCGGAAAATCATCATTTAGGCCCTCAAAATGGCCCTGGAAGTTCAGGAACTGAAAAACTGCTAAAAATAGTAAATTGCCAAAAAACAGTTTTGATCCAATTGGACAAGGTGGGTGGCCACCGAGATCCTCCTGGTTTAATCCCCCCACTTAGGAAGAAATGGTCTCCATTGCGTTGAGTACCCCCATTAGATGAGGAAATTTCTGTTGAATTTTGCCTCGGGTGAGCCACTTGCCTTGGTACAAGAGCTGCCCAACTTTGACAACCCGATAAAGTTGGATCGTCTGCTAGCAATTTCCCTTGACCTGTGTGTCCATGATCTGATCAGTGTATTATTGTTCCATGCAGTGAGAGTTGAGCTTTGTTGGTGTCAATTGTTCTACTATCTTCGAGGTGTCGAATCATGATGGTCCACATTGAATACTGGGTGCAAGACAAAGAATGGGTGAAGGTTGAGCGCAAAATAATTGTCACCTATAACCTTTGTGATGGTGTAGGGTCCATAATTGAGTGGACGAAGCTTCGGATGAGGCCCTGTAAGGCGTTCTTTCTACAAGTGTAACCAAACTTTGTCTCCCACCTGAAACTCGTGTGGTAGCCAATGTTGATCATGGCGCTATTTGTACTTGGCATTAGACTTCGGTAAAATATCCTGAACTTGTTGGTAGATGTGTTGGATCCACTCAATGAACCAGGCGGCTTTGTCAGTTTTAGTTGGAGCATGCGACGAGTCTGCCTGGCTGGCTGCAAGGGGTAGTGCAACATCCATAGGACCCAATTATTGAAATCCCAACCCCACCTGAAAGGGGATGTGGTTCGTTGAGCTATGTATGCCTCTGTTGTAGTTTTGATAAACATAGGGGTGACTCTCATCCCAAGTGTGGGGGTGCTTGGAATTTTACATGTCCAGGATGTGCCCGATCATCTGGTTGACGACCTTAGTTTGGCCATTCGTCTGGGGGTGGAGGGCAGTGGACTTGGTGAGATTGGTGTGCAACAGTGACCAGAGGCTCGAACCGAATGTGCTGAGGAATTGCTTGTCCTGATCTAAGATAATGGTATGTGGGATCCCAAAGTTTACCCACACTGATTCAAAGAATAACTTGGTAGTAGCCTCCGCAGTGATGCTCTTCTTGAAGGACACCAAAATCGCCATCTTGGAAAAATGATCAACAACCACAAAAACACGGTCATTTCCCTGCTCGGTGGAAAGAAGGCCCGACATGTAGTCCATTGAGATTGATTCCTAGGGCCTGTCAAGAGTAGGCAAAAGAGTGTACAAGCCTTGTTTTTTAATAACCGGTTTGGCAGTAACGAAGGCAGTGCAGGACCAAATATACTTGCTAACATCCTGTCGAAGTTTCAGTCAGTAGAAATGTTGTTGCAACACTGCCACTATCTTTTCCACACCAAAGTGTCATGCCATCATACTATAGTGGGATTCTCAAATCAGCTTCGCTCGCTCGCTTGATGGAACTCATAAATGGCCCAGATTGCACAACAACTAGTCCTGAAGATGGAAATTAGTGATAGTTGTGTTTACGCCTAACATCTAGTAGGTGTTGGTGAAGTCGGGATCTGTCTCATAGAGGTGGGGCCATTTGGAGGTCTCGTGGTTGCAAGAATCGAGCACTGTAGTGACTGTCGCGACTTGAGGTTGGTTGAGGAAATCAACGATTGGATTGGTACTTCTTGTTTTATACTTGATATTGATGTAAAATTGTTGCAAATATGTGAACCACTTCTGATGGAGTTCATTATGCAACTTGCATTGTGTTTGCATGAACTGAAATGACTTATGATCAGTGTGGATGATTTTCTCTTTCCCAAGAATGTAATGCCTCCACTGGCGGCAATCTTGCACAATGGAGTACATTTCTTTGTCGTAAGTAGGGTACTTACGGATGACATTTGATAGTGTCTTTCTATGATAGGCCACAGGGTGGCCATACTGAGTGATGATTTTGCCCACAAGATAGTATGAAGCATATGTCTCAATCTCAAAGGGTTGTTGTAGGTCAGGTAATGAAAGCACTAGGGTGGAGCACAAGCGCTACTTCAGATCATCGAACGCTTTCTGTTGGGAGAAGCCCCACACAAATTTTTCCTTACAACCACCTATGGTTATTTGGCTGAGGGCCCATGCAATATGGGAGAATCCCTATACGAACCTTCGATAGAAATTGACAAGGCCTAAGAAGCTCTGAATCTCAACGAGTGTGGTTGGGGTTGGCTAGTGAGGGATGACTTCGATCTTGGCTGGATCAACATGAACACCATCTGAATCAATAATGTAGCCTAGGTACTAGACCCCGTCCATGTCGAAGGAGCATTTTTCCAAGTTGGCATATAGCTTGTGTTGTCGCAAAGTGTGCAGAACCTGTTGAATATGCTGCAAGTCTTCTTCCCAAATCTTGCTATAGACGAGGATGTAATCCAGAACACCACCACAAAAGAATTAGTGAAAAGCTGCAAGATATCGTCCATCATCCTCGTGAAAGTTGTTGGGGAATTTTTCAAACCAAAGCGCATGACCAACCATTCAAAAAGACCTTCTTTTGACTTGAAGGCAGTTTTCCATACATCTATCGATTCTATTGGGACCCAATGGTAGTCAGACATCAGATCAATGTTATTGAAGTATTTATCCCCCTTGAGTTGATCAAGGAGACTGTCGATTCGGGGAATCGGGTATCAGTTCCTGACTATGATTTTATTTAGGGCCCGATAATCAATGCAGAGTCGCCAAGTCCCGTCTTTCTTTTGCACTAGCAAGATTGGGCTTCCACAAGTTGATTAGTTGGGTCGAATTTGCCCCTTGTGGAGCCGTTCTTGGATCTCACGCTTTATCTTCCCATTTTCTAGTAGAGAGCATTGATAGACTAGCCCATTGGGTGGCGGTGCGCCGGGGGTCAGATCAATGGGATGTTTGATGTGATAGTGCATAGGTACCCCGGTAGGTGATCAGAAGATATCTTTGTATTATTCCATGACCTTATCCACTTGCTTCTGCTGCATGGAGAAGTCGGTCGTGGAGGCCATGGATGTGGTTACAACCTTTTGCTCACTATGAGAGAAAATCACGAAGAAGACAAACTTCCCGGTATAAGAAATGACCTTTATGTATTGCTTGGCAGAGATCAAGGAAATAACACTAGGTGGGACTACATCGGGTATCCTCTACAATTTCCTGTTCAAAGTAATAATAACACTGCGAGGCCTAGACTCATATACAGCATGAGGTTTCCATAAATAAGTTTGGCTTAAAAGAACATCACAAAATTCAAGGGGAGCAACATCACACAATGCACTGTTAGCTGACGCAAATGTCACTTCCTTGACGGAGCCATCCTATGGTGTAGGCTTGCAGGTGTGATGTTTTTGGCAGGGACAACCACTTGATGACCTCTGCTGAGATGAGGTTCTTATGGCTATTTCTATCTATGACGAAGTGAAACTAAGTGCCTTTTACCCACATCTGTGAATGAACGAGGTGCTCGCCTTCCTCTGGCTCATAAGGTTCACTGTGATGGATCTTGGTGGTAACAATGGTGGCACTAGGTTCCGTGTCAATGATCCATATACCCTTTTTTGGTTATGAATCCGAGTCAGAACCTGCATCTGATTCAAAGGCTTTTACCTCAGCCACCAATGACTGCTTTGAGCGACAATCAACAATGTTATGCCAGGGGCTCTTATGGAAGTTGCACCACTTCCCGATATCTTTCTTCCTCTTCCCATTTTCCTTCTTTGCTTGTGGCTTGGACTGGTTTTCTTGAGGTTGCCCATCTTTGCTCTGTCCTTTTTTCTACGAGTTGGGGTTGCCCTTTCCTTGCTTCTACTATGAGGGATTCTCAGACCCAAATCGCTGCATCTTTTGTTTCATCTTTTGCTCGATTTTAACGACATATCGATAGGCATGTCCCAAAACTCCATTTTTGTTTGGATGTATCTATGCAAAATGCTACAGTACTTGAACACCATTTTTTAGTCAGAATATTTGATACCCATCTTGGTGTGCAAGGTATGGAAGAAATTAGTGAACTCTAGCATTGTTTTTTCTCTTTCCTGCCATAGTGTGGTCCATCTTGTATACAAGTCGTCATAACTTCCAATGAGGTAGTATTGTTCCTTAATAGCATCCCTAAAGCAACCCCAACTAAGTACAACTGCAAATAATGTGGATCCCTCTATTTCCTTTTGCTCACAGAAAGTCTTCCACCAATCGTTGACATGGGTGGTAGCCTTAAGGAGTGAAAATAAAATATTTTCTCTATCGGAAAAGTTCTGGACAGAAAATAACCCTTCTAGAAGGTTTAACCATTTATCTACGACATCGGCATCTATTTGACCTTCAAATATAGGAATTTCAAAATTGATTTGTACTTTGAAGGGGGAGACACCTCTGCTTGAGTTGCATGTGCCGCTTATCGACATCCGTCGAAGGATTTATGCAAGGTTGTCCATCATCTCGTTCCTTTATCACTCAAGGGTTTACTTGAGCTACATTTTGAAAGTATCTCATGTCCCGTCGTATTTATTTTCACCCTCCATGGACAATTTCTTGGGAATGCGAGAGTAGTTCTCCTAAGGAAAAACAATCTCAGGACCCAACTCTCTATACCCTGACTGCGTTGGGAACATGCATTAAAAAACAACGAGCAAACCGCTATGATACCACTGATCTAGATTTATGAGTGGAACGAAATGAAACCACAGATTTATAATATTAACACAGGGACACTGAAAAATAATAGAGGTACAGTAAAAATCGACTTATATTAAATAAGAAATATACTGAAAACTGTAAAATATAGACTGAAAACAGGGTTGCTAGAATGGTGGTAGCTTATCTCTGAGAAAAGATGTGGCAGATACGCTCATTCACAAACATATTAGTACAACGAGGCTCTAAAATCCTTTTTATAATAAACATGAATTCCAAAACCCTAGACATCCAAAAACCTAACCTTAGGAGATAAAGCGCCAAAAATAATGTGGGCCCCGTTGGGGTAAGTTAGTACATCAATTTTCCGGGGTCGTAACTTTTTCATATGATCTCCATTTAGGGCGCACAATAAGTTGTTGGAAAGGTATTGACGAGGATATTTATTTAGGGGGTTCAATCAAAGCCATAAGCTATTATTGAGGTGGCTGATCACGAAAAAACATCGTTTAGGACGTCAAAATGGCCCAGAAAGTTCAAGAACCGAAAAATTGTTAAAAATAGTAAGTTACCAAAAACTTGTTTTGAGCTAGTTGGACAAGGTGGGTGGCCACCAAGATCCTCCTGGATCAGCAACGCAATAACTATTGCCTTCATTTATTGATGGAATATTTTGAGAGTAATTATTATCAACACTCCCCCTTAATTAATTACAATGAGTGAATGCTTCAACATCTACAACACCCAGATTTTGTCTATGAAATTCAAAAACATATTTTGCGAATAGATTGTGAATATATGAGCCAATTGGTGTTTTGATTTACAAAATTTCAAACAAATTTCACCATTGTTGACAAGCTCTCTAATGAAGTTGTATCTATTATCAATATGCTTATTTTTTTGGTGAAGCACATGATTCTTTGATAGAGCTATGGTTTAATTGTTGTCACAATAAACTAGAGTTGGTAATTCCTGTCTTTGTTTAAGTTCATTCAGTTCTCTTCGTAACTAGACTACTTGATAAGTTGTTGTTTTTGTTACTACATATTCATCTTTTTCCGATGAAATTGTCACAATGGGTTATTTTTTGGATACCCATGAAATTGCACCTGAACCAAGATGAAAGATATACCCTGAAGTACTCTTTCTATCATATAGAGTTCCTGTAAAGTCACTATCAGTATACCCAATCAAACAATGATTTTCAATTCTTGAGTATAAAATACCATAACTTGTTTTCCTACAATGTATCTCAAAATCCTTTTCCCAATTTGTCATTGTGTCTCTTTACACTTACAAATAATTTAAAAGATACAAGTCTTCTTCATTTTCAGATAAAGTTGGTATCAGAGCATAGGTTTTTGAAGGCTTGATTGTTTGCAAGTGTTTTGTTTTCTGATGCTTACAAGGTTGAAGCTCACAAGAGGAGAAGGTCAACTTGTAGAGCCAAGTTCTCAACTGTCAATAAGGAGAACTATCAAATCACCTAAAGCTTCAAGGAGATATTCAACAAGTATGTCTCATGAGTAGAGTCATGGAACTCTTCCTTTAGAGGAGGAAAAGTTCAGAAAATATTTCTATGATATGACTGAGATGGTGAAAGTTTTGTTTGAAGAAAGAAATGCAAGATTGCAAGGTGAAATATCCAACCCTCCAAAGGGAAATGGAGACAGTGGTGATAAAACTCCAAATGGAAATGGAGGGGATGGTCATTCTCCACCTCCTTCACCTCCACATTCCACCATTTAACAACCACCTTGTAATGATCCCAAGCCAATTTTTTCGCTTGGAATCACTAACTACCACTGATTTGTTGATGTGCAGGTGTTTATTGAGTTATTAAGTGCATTCATACAAGATTCATCCAACACATGAAGATCACAATACATTCAAGATATAGAAGCACAAGCAAAGATCTGACCTTTTATTATGATCAATATGGAATGAATACAATAGATAGTCGATCTGGCACAATCCTCACATGGTTGTACAAACAATAGATATGAGCTGCTACAAAATGCTCTGTCGATACAAAATAACCTCCAAAGGTTGGATGAGAGATCAACATAAGCAGATCTGAATGCCAAACCTTCCAGCTGAAGAATGCCACGCTGCAAGAGAAGGCAGGAACCCTCCACAATTCGGCCCTTATGGAAGAAGTCTCCAAATGAGCTCAAACCTGGACAGATGATAGATCAGGGGAGTAGGATCTCACTCCTGAAGTCTCAAGCCCAATGTCCAATGCCAACCTCTCCAAATGTTGGATCTTCTAAGGGAGTTGTGCCCTCCTGAATTGCTGAAACCCTAGGCAACTCGCCCTTGAAGGAAGAGACCTCCAAATGATGTGAAACTCTCCAATAATGTAGATCGGGTTATAAGAACCTTGTGGAAGAAGTTTCAGATCTAGATCTTAAGTAGATCTCTCTAGATATGAGAAATACAGAATAATGGGACGTACTCATAACCTCCAAATCGTCCTAGATTGTAGTTGAAGATTGGGTGATGACAACTATTCGAAGAATCCCTCAAGATGATGATGGAGCACCTGCAAGTAGAACCCAAGTGATAGAATTCCCAACTCTCCTCCCGATTGGCTAGATCGAACCCTTCTCAATGGTATGGTGTGCCCTTGCTAGAAACCCCAAAATAGTACGACCCTGCTATCTTCTGAAGCGTTAGAAGGAGATATGCTGAGAATAGAATGGTGTGGAGGAATCTTGCATCCCCGAGACCAAGCTGTGGAACAAGGTGAGTGGATATTTCACCACTGAGTTTCTCACAAGGGTTTGTAAAACAAAACCCCCAAACTGAATGCTCAAGAGAAATAACAAGCAATATATCAAATCCAGGATGAATAATGAGTGCGCCCTAGCTTCTTACTTATACTTTTTCCTTCTAATTCTTTGTTGAGTTAGGTTAACTCCCAGAGTTAACCTCTATGCTTCTGTTGAGTTATCTTTTACTCTTTTTATCTCCTTTCTTTCTCAAGTCAACTCAAAAATATAACTTTAGCCTAGTTGACCTTCCCCCTCAGTGTGAGACTATGACGTAGTGGGGGTGCCCAGGCCACTGAGTCTCCTCATCACCTCTCTAAGAGGTGGGGGACATTACAGTCTCCCCTGCTTGAAATTGCTTGTCCTCAAGCAATTTCAAACCTGCTTCTCTGACCACGTGCTCCTTTTCCCAGGTGGCATCCTCAATTGGTAAATCTTTCCACTTGTTCAGGTACTCCTTGATCTTCGGTTTCTGAGCCTCTTCTCTCGGACTTTCAATATCTCTGCTAGAATCAGAATAAGCTATCCCTCTTCGTCCATGGGGGGTAATACCTCAATAGGTTTGATGTGTTGCCCGAGGGCTTTCTTAAAACAAGAGACATGGAAGATGTTGTGTATTTTGCTGCCCTGTGGAAGCTCCAACTCATAAGCTACGCCCTTATCTTCCTGCTAACTCTATAGGGCCCAAAGAAAAGTGGCTGCAGTTTCTTCGCTTCGCTTCTTTTAATGAAATCCTTTCTGTATGGTTGCAGCCTCAGATAGACTAAGTCGCCAACCTCAAAAGTACGGTCAACTCGGTGCTTGTCTGCTTGAACCTTCTATTGGTTTTGTGCCCTCTGTAGATGATCCTTCAACTCCCTGAGAATGTCTTGGCTCCGTTGTATCCAATCCTGTACCATAGGTGCCGTGCTGTCACCGAACGCAATCTCCACAAATTATAAAGGATCATAGCTATACAAGGCTCGGAATGGTGACATGCCAATGGACATATGTTGGGTGGTGTTGTAGCAATACTCTCCCAGATGCAACCATCTGGCCCATGCTTTCTGTTGCCTCGCCACATAGTTTTTGAGGTAGCCCTCCACCCACTTGTTCACTATCTCTGTCTGTCCATCCGTCTGAGGGTGATAGCTGGTGCTAGGGGTCAAGGCCGTACCAACCAACCTGAATAAATCCTGCCAGAAAGTACTCATAAACCTGCTATCTCTATCGTTGACAATGGTCTTGGGTAGGCCGTGCAATCTGAAAATCTCCCTGAAGAACAGTTCAACCACCTTTGCTACACTGAAATCGGTAGATATGGTGAAGAAATGTGCAAACTTTGTTAACCTGTCCACCACTACAAATATGCAGTCCTCCCTTGCGTCTTTGGCAGTCCAGTGATGAAATCCATGGATATGCTTTCCCACTTGTGCTCTGGAATGGGCAAGGGTTGCTATAGTCCTACTGGGTGCATGTGCTCATCCTTGTTTGCCTGAAATGTAGTACACTCTTTGACATGCTTAATCAAATCCTCCTTGAGACCCTTCCAAGAGAACCTTTCTCTCACCTGCCTGTACGTCTTGTTGATCCCCTGATGTCTTGCCATTGGTGAGTCATGGCACGCCTGCAATACTTTTGCCTTGAAGGCCGATCCAGGAACCAAGAAGATTCGGTCTTTGTAGTAGATAAGGTCATTTATAACCTTGAAATCTTCATCTTGTACCTGTCCATCCAGTAGCTGGCATGCAAACTGATCCTTTGCATACTCCATCACCAGATGGTCTTTCCAGTCAACTGTTACCACTGTTATGGCAAAGATGGATGGCTTCCTGGATAAGGCATCAACCACCACATTGTTCTTCCCCTTGACAAACTCAGTGGCAAAGTCGTAGGCATGTATTATGCTTACTCATTTTTGTGGCCTCTCGTTCAAGTCCTTCTATTCCAATAGATATTTGAGAGTGTTATGATCTGAATTGACCACAAACCTGGCATAAACCAAGTATTTCCAGAATTTGGCTAGTGCATGCATGATAGCCAGCACTTCTTTGTCATAAATGTTGTAGAGTAGTTAGGGACCCCTGAGCTTCCGACTCTCATAAGCAAGAGGGTGCCTCTTCTGCATCAATACGGCCCCTATTCCTTCCCCGGAGGCATCACACTCCAAGGTAAAAGGAAGACTGAAATCTGGAATGGCTAAGACTAGGCATGTACTCATCACTTCCTTCATCTTGTCCATCGTTATTTGAGCCTCCTCGTCCCACTTGAAGGCTCCCTTCTTAGTCAAATTGGTCAAAGGTGCACATAGCTGAGAAAATCCTTTGACAATTTTTCCGTAAAATGTGCACATACCCAGAAATCCTCTCAATTCGGTGAGTGTCTTAGGAGTAGGCCATTCCATGATGGCTTGTATTTTCTCCTGATGTACCTGTACCCCCTTTGCCCCGATGATGTGCCCTAAATAGAGGACCTCTGTCATTAGAAACTCACATTTGGACTTCTTAGCATACAGTGATTGTTCCTCCATGATTGACAAAATTTGATCCACATGCCTGAGATGCTCCTCCCACGTCTTGTTGTAGATAAGCAAGTCATAAAAAAATACCAACAGGTACTTCCTCAGTTGCTTGTTGAACACATGGTTCATACATGATTGGAATGTAGCAGGGGCGTTGGTTAAGCCAAGGGGCATCACCAAAAACTCATAATGGCTGTAGTGACATCTAAAAGCTATTTTTGAGATGTCTTCCTCCCTCATCTTTATCCGATGATAACCATAGCAAAGATCAATCTTCGTGAAGTAGATGGCCCCATGCAGTGCGTCCAATAATTTATCAATCCTGGGTATAGGGTACCTGTTTTTTATGGTCTTTTTGTTCAAAGCCCTGAAGTCAATGCACATCCTAATAGTGCCCTCTTTCATCTTCACTAACACTACTAAAGAAGCAAAAGGGCTACTGCTGGGCCTGATGTGCCCCATGTCCAGAAGTTCCTTGATGGCCTTCTCTATCTCATCTTTCTACTTCTTGGGGTGTCTGTATGGTGTGGTGATAATTGGTTTGGCCCCTTCCTCTAGCTCAATAATGTGCTCAAACCCCCTATCTGGTGGTAGCCCTGGAGGAATAGGCCCCAACACCTTGTGGTGCTTGTCAAGGATTTCTTTTATCTTTGGGAGGTAGTGAACCTTGCCCTATCCATCCACACGTGTCACAATCCTGCATTCGGCTATGTATACTATCTCGTCCCTCTGGAAGATGGCCTCCATCCTCTTGGTCGTGACTACCTTTGCAGCATTCCCTGTCATGCCCCGAAGCACTACCTTCCTATGTGAATGCCATTTCCATGGTTTTTTAATTGGTGGTGATAGGCCCCAATGTGCTGAGCCACTGAACTCCTAGGATGATGTTGGTGTCCGGAAGGTCCATGACATAGACGTCTTGTATCAGCTCGTGCCTACCCAAGGTAAGCTTCATGCCCTGAATATATATGTCACAGGGCATAGTGCTTCCTCCTGCAACCTCCACTTTGAATCCTTCAAATTCTACTGTGGGTATGTACCTTCTCTTCAATAATGTTGCATCAATGAAGTTGTGGGAAGCTCCTCCATCGATCAAGACCGAAACTCTTTGACCCTGCAAGACCCCCCTCATCTGGAAGGTGTTATACTTGGGTACCCCATTGATAGATGCCAAGGTGGCCATATTATCCTATCCTGTGATCTGTTCCTCCTCTACTGCCTCAGTGGTTTCTGCCTCCATGTTCTGTATCTGGCCAATCTCATCTTCCTCTTCGTTGTCTGAAGTGACCTCAATGTAGTGCACCTGACCACGTCCCATGCACTTGTGTGATGGGTTCTATGGTTCCTGGCATGTGAAGAAGAATTGCTTCCTCCTCAGTTCTCTCCTAGTGTTGTCATCTATTCTGCCACGGCCTTTGTCAAAACCCTTAGGGTCACGTCCTCCCTGGTTTATTGGAGGCCTTTGGTCTCTTCCACCATTGTTGAGAGGTGGTATGGGTATGAATTTAGGTTTAGCGGTTGGACCCAAATCCCTCGTCTTCCAAATGGCCTCTTGTAGGCTGGTAGGCTTGAAGGCCTTTACCCAACCCTTCAAGGGTTCCATCAACCCTTCATTGAAAAGCATCATGAGCCTGGTCGCGGACATATCTTGCACCATCACTGCCAACCTCTGAAATTCATCAATGTATGCTTCAGCCGTATATGTTTGCTTGAGTTGGGTGAGCTCCCGGAAATGTAACTCAGGATCTCCTTGATCAAATCTATCAATGAGCCTCTGAGTGAATTCTGTATAGGACACAATCTGATTGTGGCTGAGTGTGGTGAGTCCGTGATACCACTAGTCATGAGCCTTGCCATCCAAGTACATAGTGGACAACTTGATGGCCTCGATCTCCCTCATGGGGTTGAGCTGTAAGTAGGTATCCAGATTTTGTACCCAAGACTATGCTGTCATCTTGGCCGTACCATCAAAGTATGGAATTTCTATCTTCCTTTCTCTCCTTTCAAACTCAAAACTTCCCCTGTGGTTCGTCCTAGGTTGATTTTTGAACCTGAGTTGGCAATATTGATCTAGGGACATCTGTCTTTGGACCTGTTATCCCCGATATCTAGGGATAACTAGGAGATCATGTCTCGAGGCCCACATGGTCCTAGACATGGAGTACCGAGAGCAGGAGCGACCTGAGCATGGTCCTGGAGGACCCACCTTCCTTCTTCTCAGCCAGACTTGTCCTGCCAGCAGTACCAGCCTCCATCACTACCGGATTGGGCTTGCATCAGAAAAGGCTCTTGCTCTATGAGGTAATTGGTCCGAGGTATCATGGTATGTGTCATATTTGATCATTATAACCTTCTTATGTATGCATTGCATCTCTTTTATTTCAGATAACTGCTTGGATTTTACACTAACCCACTTGACCATTGTTGGGGTGATTGATGGGGTAGCTTAGCAAGTTGGTATCCATAGGTTTTGGTTAGCCACCAAAGGGGGTTTGAAGAACCATCGTCCGTTCCCCTCATATTATCACCTTTTCATCTTAAAACCCGCTCATTTATCCCACTCCCTTAGTCTGGCCATTAGGAGGACCACCCGGGTACACTTTGTCTTGTGGGAAGAAGGGGCTAAAGGCCCAGGAGGTAAAGCAGCTGGTAAAAGATAAAAGCCATAGGAAAAATGAAACCTAGAGATGCTTCGCCCAGGGGATCCCCGAGAAGGCAATAAAAAAGCCTCTTATAAGAAACTGAGGGACCCTAAGAAAATGATAAATAAATAAAGTGCAAGACCTAACTAAGGGGATGGGAGGTCTCATCACGAGCCGGCCCATTATGTTCATAGGT
>ML804505.1:21942-40195 GCA_009831015.1 Picea engelmannii | reverse complement strand
TATTTCTTGGAGATCTAAAATTCTTATTGCTCAATTAAGGACTAATTCTCATCAACTCCGTTGTGAAACAGGGTGCTGGAAAAGACCAAAAGAAAAGTGGGAAGAAAGAGTATGTATTTTGTGCTCGTCCGGAAAAGTGGAAATAGAAAAACATTTCATTTTAGAACGTGAGGCCCTCAAAGACAGCAGGAAAAATTATGCAGGTATTCTGGCAGCTAGTTCTTGGGATAATCTATTCAGTAAAGAGTTTGTTGAGAAGCTGGGAGCGATTATTGTAAAACTTCACAGGAAAAGGGCCGAATACAAAAGCCAGATGCAAAAACAATCTGTCCCATAGACTATTTTTAGCCTCGTGGACGTTAAAAATTCTTTCTTTCTTTCTTTCTTTCTTTCTTTCTTTCTTAATTGAATGAGCTGTGGAGTTTACGCAGAGGCCACATGTATGCCATAGACAAAATGTATGGAGCTCTGACATAATAGAAGAAAGTTGGAAGTTTACCGAAGGAAACAAGTTTTTATTTCGTGCATTGCAAAGTGACAAGATCGGCAGCAAAAGAGAGATTTACGCTCTTCAAAGCTGGCATTAACGAACAAGAGCAACTTCGATTCTGTTGTTCATCAATGTGAGCAGTCTCATTAAAGCTTTGAGAGTGAACCAAGACTGTTGCTCGCATCGATGAACACCATGGATAATCAATCAGAAGTGTCACAAGAATTTGGATTCTGTGAATGGTGAAGACAGCTCGAATTAGGTGAACGGTGTTGCCGAAGAATGGCATATTAGTTTGAGAATACACCAGCTAGATCCAAGAAGCAAATACACAGTTGGAAACTAGCTACATTAGTTTTATTAGTAGCAGACATTTTTAATTTAATGTCAGAAGAGTTTGTCTGAAGCAATGTTTGTTTGTAAAATTTGTAAAATTATGTACAGAACCAATTACAAAACAGAGTACCATAATTAAATTAGTGTTTTCGGACCTTCTTCGGTGCTAAGAGAACATATCACTAATTTTATTATGTCTACAAGTCTGTTAAAAGTTGGTGGATCTTGTTGTACATCAGGCTTCAAGATCAACAGTTACAGGTTGTCCATGTGTCTATTGTTGTATATGTGATTATGAATAAGGTCAGCTGTATGATTGACTTCTAAATATACTTTGTCTCCAGAATACTTACCTATATAACTGGAAGTATGTATTTAGATGCATACTACTAGGATGGAAGTATATCCATGGAGTAATTCATAATCTAGGTTATTCTTCAGGATAGTCAAGAAGCGTTAGTCCTACAGTTAAGTCATCGATGATCTGAGGCTTTGTATCTTAAATGGATTAAGTTGTAGCTCGAAGATGTGATGAAGAAAGATAAAAGTCATCCCAAAGTGGATAGAATTGTTGATGAAGATCATACCAGACTGATGTGACAATATGATTTTTATGAGAATTGTATAAATTTTCTATATTTGTAAAATAATCATTATGAGAGGGTGTTAGGAATAATTATTATTTTAGAGTTTGATTTGAGATTTGTTGGAGTTTGTTGAGAGAATCTCTCAACCATTATATCCAAAACTAGAATAAGTTGGATATGGGAACAATCATGTAAATGTATTTATATTGAGAAATTCACAATGAAAAGTGTATAGAGTTTTGTGTGCAATATTGATTTTCAAATACTCCTCAACTTAACACTTATTTCCCTACCAACAGACTTGAACATGAATTTGTAAGCCCATACCTCTTGTGTCTACAACAATTTGACCGTGCATTCCCTCAATCGATCCAACCTAAGCTATGATACCAGAATGAAAGCAAGAGAACATAGAACTAAACAATTACAATTCTATGTTCAGTCTGAAATGCACACACATAGGATTATAGAACACTAAAATTTGTGCATCTTCTATTGAAACTCAAAAGCAAGGATATATACAACAATAAAAAATTTGGGATTCCATAGTGAAAGTTCTAAAAAATCATCAAAAATAGTCTAGAAAAGATTAAGGAGAAGGAGACTCTAAAACAAAGTCAAATATGTCGACAAAGCAACAAGTATCACTACTTCATTTGTTGCTGAAAGATTTTGGTAGTAATTATTAAACTTCAAGAAAATTTTAAACCCAAATACAATTTGTGCTTATGTTTGCACTCCATTCAAAATTTTAACTCTCATTTTAAAAATTGAATGGCTATGCTTAAGTTGATATTAGTCAATGGATTATAAAATTTGATTTTTTAACTCTCATTTTAAAAATTGAATGGCTATGCTTAAGTTGATATTAGTCAATGGATTATAAAATTTGATTTTTCTAAGAAGAGATGATTTTATTCTCATATCATATGAACTCATGAACTAAATTTAGACTAAACAAAGTACTACATATCAATATATTAATAATTATGATCTCATAGCTAAATTTGGACAAAACAAAGTATTAACTTGAAATGAAATCACATATCAATGTAATAATAATTATTATATGCCTTGGTTCTTTGTAACACTTAGAAATATGTGAAACAAACACACGGTGAGGCTACGCTCACTTCTTTATTGATTAATGAAGACTGATTACATTTTTATATAGGAAACTAACTTATTTAGTCTATGACATGCAAACCACATATAACTGGAATCTCTATTCAGTGAAGTAGAGTTCAACTACGCTAATGACTCTTGTAAACTGACTCTTACAACTGACGCTTACCCCATTATTTCCAAGTCTCCCCCTTAATGGAGAATGGATTGACTTCTACACCTAACATCTCCCTAAACAAATCAAACTTAATCTTTCCAAGAGTCTTAATGAAAATATTAGTAGGATTTTCACTAGTATTACAATACATAAGAGCTATTTCATTTGACTGCAACTTTTCTCTAACAAAATGAAACTGAGCTTCAACATGCTTTGTCCTTTCATGAAAAATCGGATTCTTCGCAATATTGATTGAACTTTGATTATCACATTTGATCATTGTAGGTTCCTTTTGTTCTTCTCCAACATCTTGAAGAACTCTTCTTAACCAAACAACTTCACAAGTTGTTGCACACAAGGCTTTACATTCTGCTTGAGTAGAAGACAAAGATACAGTAGGCTTATTTTTACTGCTCCATGAAACAACCTCGGATCCAATGCCAAACGCATATCCAGTGGTTGATCTTCGATCATCCGAATTGCCAGCCCAATCAGAATCAGAGTAACCTGTCAACTCAACATCAGATGCATCGGTATATTTAATACCATAATCAAGTGTTCCTTTTAGATACCTGAGTAATGTCTTTGCTGCATTCTAATGGCTTTCATGAGGTTTCACCATAAACTGACTTAACATACTCACAAAATATGTAATATCAGGTCTAGTGGTGGTGAGATAATTCAAACTACCCACCATTTGTCTATACACAGTGCCATTCACCTCCTTCGAACCATCATCACAAGAAAGTTTCACATTCTGCTGCATGGGAACATTAGAAGACTTACACTGATCCATTTTAAATCTCTTAAGTATTTCTCTGATACACTTACTTTGACAAACAAAAGTTTGGCCTGCATTTCTCCAAACTTCAAGACCTAGGCAATAATGTAACTCACCAAGATCTTTCATTTCAAATACCCATGACAACTGCTCCTTCATTTCATCAATTAATTTCTCTGCATTTCCTGTAATTATCAAATCATTAACATATAAGGAAATCAATACTATATACCCCTGCTCATCAAATTTGGTATATAGATTTGGATCACTTTTGCTCCCCATAAAACCCTGTTGAAGAAAGAAAGAGTCTATCTTCTCATACCATGACCTAGGTGCCAGTTTTAGTCCATACAATCAATGTTACAAGAACCGAACCGGTCATTGAACCGGTTGACCCCAAAAACCGAAACCGAACCGGAACCGGAAAAAAATCGGTCACTAAAAATACATAAAATATTAAATTTTTTGAAAAACAAATACATATTCATGTGCATCCATGTGAATCTTTACCTTTCCCTTCAACCACTCCTCTTTGCCCAGTGCCTACAAATAAGACAGAGATTGGTGTGCAGATGACAAAGAGAAGAGTTCAACAGAAGAATTTATACTTGAGTGAAGTGTACATTTTTACTGGGGTCATGATAGAAGAGTTCAACAATCAATGCCACCAACATCGAGGTACATAAAGGGTATGGTGTCCTTGATTAAATGTCAGTTTCACACCCTCTTACATGATAGAATCCAGTGGAAACATTGCAATCCTACCAATCTTGAAATCTTGAAAACCGTTAAGTCTGCTGAATTTTGAATGGGACCTAAAATTCTACTTTCTCCATATGAAGTCCAATGAGGTTGGAACCACTCTCAAACATCCTGAAACAATTAATGGTAATGTTAAAAATTTAATCCTTCATTTTGATCCTTTTACTTTAAGAATTTAATATCACCATTAATTACTCAAGAGAAGCCAAATGAGTAGTGTGAGTGAAAGAGAGGGGGTGGGGTTAGATTTATAGCTTCATTAGGGGCTCTAGACAATTCTAGAAGCTTCCCATGCATGCCCCTAACCCTATTTTTTTAAAAAAATTAAAAATTCCCTCACTTTTCTGGCCGCGGGCCTCATTGGCAAAAAAAAACTGGTTTTGTACGGAACCGACCGGTTCAGGCAAAAAAACCAGTTCCGTACGGAACCGGCCGGTTCAGGAAAGAAACCAACCGGTTCCATACAGAACCTGTCTGAAGTGGTTCAGAGGGCCGGTTTGAACCGGTCGGACCGTCCGGTTTTACCGGTTCCGGTTCGGTTCTGGTAACTATGCATACAATTCTCTCTTTAACTTACACACTAAGTGTTCTTGCCCTTGTCCCACAAACCGTTCAGGTTGAGTAAGGTAAACCTCTTCCTTTAACTCACCATTCAAAAATGCAGATTTAACATCTAACTGGTGTATCTTCCAATGGTACTTTGTAGCTAAAGCAATTAACATTCTGATAGTATTAAATTTGGCTACTAGTGCAAATGTTTCAGCATAATCAATACTTTTTGTTTGTGAATACCCCTTTTCCACCAGTCTAGCCTTATATTTATCTATACTACCATCTAGTTTAAACTTGGGTTTGTATATCCATTTGCATCCAATGGGCTTTTTATGTTTAGGCAATTCAGTTAATTCCCAAGTATTTTTTTTCATTATAGATTCATATTCTTCCTCCATTGCATTCTGTCATTCATCATGTTCATTAGCTTCATCAAAACTCATGGGTTCTATGACATTTGAAATGCTACTCATTAGGGCATAGTCTTTATACCTATCAGGGAGTCTAACCTGTCGTGAAGATCTTTTCAACTGATTATCTTGCTCCCCACTTTGTGAAAATTTGTCATCACCTCTAGGTGAACTGTGACTGCTTGAATTGTCCATATCACTGAATCCTTCTTGTTTTTGCTGCTTCTACTGCTGTCACTGCAGTGAGGGTTGCTGCTGTGGTGGTTGTTGCTGCTACTGCTCTTTTTTAACTCTTTCATAAAGAATTCTATGTCATTCCTCATGATTGTTGTCGTCATGATTTCTTGCTTCCTGCTCATGGAAAAGTACATATTTTCTTGCAAATACTTTGTGAGTAGCAGGATCAAACAGTTTGTATGCTTTCAATTCCGAACAATACCCAATGAAAATACATTTAATGGCTTTAGCATCCAATTTCTTCCGATTCTCCTTTGGAATATGAGCAAAAGACTTACACCCAAATACTTTCAAATTATGAACTGTAGGTTTGGAACCATACAAGCCTTCGAAAGAAGTGACATTATCAAGACACCTTGTTGGAATTCTATTCTTTAAATAAACTACAGTGTTTATGGCTTCAGCCCAAAAAACATTCGATAGGTTCTTACCTTTCATCATACTGCGAGCACACACGACCAGAGTTATGTTTTTCCTTTCAGCAACTCCGTTCTGCTGTAGAGTGTGTGGTGCTGTAAACTGTTGTACTATTCCATGATCTTTGCAATATTTGTTGAAGTCCCTCGATTTATACTCTCCCCCTGGATTTGAACAAAGGATTTTGATGGATTTTCCTGTCTGTTTTTCCACCATGGTTCTGAATTCCTTAAAGTACTTGAAAACATCACTTTTTCATCTACGGAAGTAAACCCATGTGTAGCTCGTGCAATCATCAATAAATAACAGAAAGTAAAATGCACCTCCTGAAGACCTAGTCTGCATAGGCCCACAAAGATCAGTATGCACAAGATCTAACACATCTCTCTTTTTCTTATCAGGATTAGAGGGTAATTCATCTCTGTGCATTTTTCCTAATGCACATCCATCACAAGAAACCTTCTCATTCTTTAACATAGGAAGTCCTTCAACCATATTCTTTTTCTATAATAACAATAAATCAGGATGATTGATGTGTCCATACCTTTGATTCCAAAGAATCTCTATTGGCATAGTTGCAGAAGTTAGTGTGTGATGTGCTTTGCTGGTAACATCAAGTTTGTATCGGCCTCCTTCTTTGACTCCCGTTGCAACAGTGTTGAAATGGTCCAACATATCCTTGACTATGCAAAGATTCTTGAAGAACTCAACCTTCAAGTCCTGACCTGTAATGGTGGACACAGAAATCAATTTTTTCTTTATTCCTGGCACATAAACAACATTGCGAATGTGACGAACTGTACCATTCGACAATGTCACAGGAATGTTCCCATATCCCTTGATCTTATGAGCGCGGTCATCTCCAAGATATATGCTCGCACCATTCTGTGTTTCTTTAAAATTAGCATACCAGTTATTATTACAAGTCATATGTACTGATGCTTCGGAATCCACAAACCAAACATCAGAATCCTCCGTTTCAACAGATAAAACAGTGTTAGACACAAACAACCTAAGATCTCAAGATTCAAAATTTGGGGGTTCATCAATATCATCACTAGCAATAAATAATCTGAGATCTTGATTTGAATATTTTTTTGCATAATGACTTGAATGTGTTCTAGGTTTATTTCTAGCCTCGTCACTTTTCTTCTTATGATAGTCTTTAACAATATGTCCAAGTCGAACACAATAAAAACAACTCTTTGACTCATTCCTATCAGATTGCATACCATTATTTGGAGATTGTCTTCTCTACGATGAACTGCCTCTCTTCCATGAACCGCCTCTCTTCCATGAACTGACTCCTCTGCCTCTGTAAATGCCCCCCCGGCCATCAACCCCACGGTCGAGCCAACGCTACTATGCGGAAAAACACTTATCTAACACATTATGCATTCTAATGAACTTAAAACGCTTAATTACAGTTAAACACATAATTACTGCTAGCATTTCAGAGTTAATGGAAATAACAATAATTCATATGCGCAACAAAATACATTATAACATTGCAAGAATCACAGGTATGCAATTTAATTAATTACAGAATTACAAAACATAGTGACACTTATCTTTGAAACTGTCACGCACCACCAACTGCGTGTAGAAAATCCACGAGCCTCCCAGCCTTAGACCACGCTGCTCATCACTCTCAGCAGTAGGTCACCCCTTAGCTGGGACTAAGATCCATTGGGTAAGGAATCCTAGGCTAGGTAAGGTTTACAGGAAGAATAAACCTAAAAGAATGAGGATTCTCTCCCATGAACCACTTATGCCCACTGCCCACAGACTCTCCTTCCCCACATGCTTGTCCCACCCCAGGAGTATACACCTTCTCTGTCACCTAGACAATCCTTCGGCTGCTAACCTCCCTTGCCTTGGGCTTCAACAACAAATCGGATCGGAAATCTTTGAGCTCTATGGAAGCTACAGGGTTCCTTCCAGGATCTCTCTCCTTCCTCCGCGCACTTTCTCACTTGGAGAGAGTCGCTGATAGGCTTGGTAAAACATGCCTCTTCAACAAGAATCACCTTCCTCACCTGGAGAGAGGTTACACACAGGTGATACAACCGGGTTCCTTAATATCATTGCCGTACAAAGCAGAAAAACAACAAGGCTCAGCGACGAACATACAACAGCAACAAACCACACCCAGCCAAGGACTTCGTGGCCGCCACAGTCAACTGGGCCAACAAACACGGGTTTCCCAAAACAGGTGACAGATAGACGCTTCGGCATAACAAGGCTCAACAATTACGAGACACTTTGGGTTTCCCCAACCAACAATAAAGGACAGACTCACGACTTTGGTTTCAGAGATGCGTAAGGTGTACAGAGATTCCATGCAGAGACTCCCACGGTCCAGGTAAAGGATCCAACATAAAACACCCAACAGAGGTCGATCGGGAACGCTCGCCCGTTCAGACGGAAGATGGAGAATGGATTCCCCGACTCAGGTGATGGATGGAGGAATGCCCGACGAACCCACACAGATGCAACCGTCTGCGGAAAATGGGAAGCGAAAAACCCCCAACACGAATCACTTCCTGGGTTAAATTGTACGCACTTGGGCCGACACACGTCGCCCATGAGGCTGTATGTGCTTCATCAACTGATCTAGGGATTTGGGATCAAGGAAAACCTATTTCACACATCAACTTAGCCCCTCTTCCTACCTCTCAACCCTCTCTCCCTTACCCAGGCTTTGTGGATGCTTAGTCCCCCATCACTCATTCATCGTGGTCAGTCCACATGCAGAGATTTTTTGTATTAATACTGTGCATAATTACATGTACAAAAATTAGGCTTCTGGCCTTCAACACTTAGGCTCCCTGGTCTAATAACACATAAGCCCACCAACTTATATAAACTTGGCTCACCAGCGTATAAAACATAATTACAATTCATAATGCAAGCTTTGTACTTCATAGACATGATTTACAACAGGGCTCGGCCTTGGGGACATTACAATCCCCTCCCCTTATTTTTGCACTGTCCTTAGTGCAACTTTACACTGCATCTGCAAGCTTTTCAAAATTTTCAAAAATATGCGGGTACTCTGCCTGCATAACATCTTCATGCTCCCATGTCGCGTCCTCAGGACCGTACGAGGTCCACTGGACCTTTACAAGACCTATAGCTCAATTTCAGAGCTGTTTGTTTTGCCTGTCCAATATGTGCACAGGATGCACTTGCAGGACACCTTCTTAATCCACCTGAATCACATTCCAATCGATAACATGATTAACATCTGGTATATATTTCTTAAGCAATGAAAGATGAAACACATTATGTACAGTCATGGATGCAAGTAATGCAAGCATAATATGCAACTGGCCCAATCCTTTCCAGGATTTCAAATGGCCCACAAAATCTGGCTGCCAACTTGGCGCAACTTCCCAGCTTCAGGGAACTCATGTTAGCTTTCACTTTCAGGAAAACATGATCACCCACTTTGAACTCTCCGTGGGTTCTGTTCTTATCAGCATAACCTTTCTGCCTGTCCTGGGCAACTTTCAAATTCTGCTTAATTTTTATCATTTGGTCCTCCATCTCCTTGAGCAACTCTAGCCCAACTACTGTTCTATCAGCTGGATTATCCTAGCTCACTGGAGTATTGCACTTTCTTCCATAAAGTGCTTCAAATGGGCTCATCTTCAACGATGCATGATACGCATTGTTGTAGGCGAATTCTACCAAGTGTAGGTAGTCTTCCCATTTTGATGGTTTGTCCATCACATACATTCTCAGTATGTCTTCTATTACTTTGTTCACCCTCTCTGTCTGTCCATCAAAATTAGGATGATAAGATGTACTAAAGTTCAGATTCGTTCTGAATCCTTTGAACAATCCTTTCCAGAAATTTGAGGTGAATTTCGAGTCTCTATCGACCACAATTGTTTTAGGAATTCCGTGCAATCGTTCCACTTCCCTTATGAAAATATCAACAACATCTGCTGCCTTGTGAGTAGTTTTTAGTGGAATAAAATGGGTAGTTTTTGTAAGCTTGTCAACTACCACCATTATCGAATCATGCAGCTTGGTTGTTTTGGACAATCCCGTAATAAAATCCATCGTTACTACTTCCCACTTCCACTCAGGAATGGTTAAAGGTTGCAGCAACCCTATTGGGTGCCTATGCTCAACTTTAACTTTATGGCAATCCATATATATGGCGATGTATTCAGTGATCTCTCTCTTCATACCAGGCCAAAAGTAATGGCTCTTGACCGTTGCTACTGTTTTCTGATATCCAGGGTGCCCTGCATAAGGCACATTATGCATCTCCTGCAAAATCATCTGTTTCAAGCACTGGACATTGGGTACAAAAATTATGTTCTTGTACAACCGTATTCCATCTATTTCCAATTTATAAATTTCCATCTTTTGTGGCGTCTTACCTTGTTGTAGCTTGGATACCAATTCGCTGTACTGGAGATCTATATTTGTAGCCTTCAGAACTCTGCTTTTAATATCAATCTGATACATGCTAATGGCTATAGCATGTAATTCATGCACCCTCCTGTTGAGTGCATCAACCACTTTATTCTCCTTTCCTTTGATATGCTTGATCTCAAAGTCGTACTCACACAAAAATTCCAGCCACCTAATTTGTCTAGCGTTTAAGGTTGGTTGATCAAACAAATATTTCAGACCATTATGGTCTGTTCTGAGTTCAAACCTCCTTCCCATGAAATAATGCCTCAATTTCTTTAGAGCATGAACTATGGCTGCCAACTCCAAGTCATGGGTTGCATAGTTCTTCTCGTGCTCTTTTAATTTCCTAGACTCATAACAAATTACGAATCCATTCTGATTGAGGACCCCTCCCAGTCCTTCTTTGCATGCATCAGTGCATACTATGAAATCTGCATTTGGATCTGCAATCCTCAGGATTGGACCACTGGTTAACAGCTGCTTCAATCGCTGGAAACTTTCCTCACATCCCTCTGTCCAGTGAAACTGTTTCCCCTTTTGTTGTAAGGAAGTGATAGGGTGAGCTATCTTGGAAAACCCTGCGATGAACCTTCAGTAACAACCAGCCAATCCCATGAAGGATCTAACTTCCATTACATTCCTTGGCACTGACCATTCTCTAATGGCTTCAATCTTCTCAGGGTCTACCGCTATCCCATCCTTCGAGATAATATGTCCCAAGTAATGGATTCGTTCCTGATAAAACGAGCACTTGCTCAACTTGGCATACAATTGGTGCTCTCTTAGCACCTGCAACACCATCCTCAGATGTTGTCCAGGTTCTTCTTCGGTCCTTGAATACACCAGAATGTCATCCAGGAAGACGATGACAAACTTGTCTAGATAGTCCCTGAATACTCCATTCATCAAGCTCATAAAAACAACGGGTGCATTTGACAGTCCAAACGGCACTACTGTGAACTCGTAATGACCATACCTTGTTCTAAAGGCGGTGTTGTTGATGTCTTCATCTTTTATTCTTACTTGGTGATATCCCGATCTTAGATCTATTTTCAAAAAGATCTTTGCATCCTTCAACTAATTGAAGAGATCACCAATCCTTAGCAGAGGATACTTGTTCTTCACCGTTACTTTGTTCAATTGCCTGAAACCGATGCACAATCTCTGCATTCCGTCCTTCTTCTTTACGAACAGGACTGGGGCACCCCAAGGCGACATGCTTTGGCGTATATACCCCTTCTTAAGAAGTTCTTCAAACTGCAACTGCAACTTTTTCAGTTCTAGCGCACTCATCCTGTATGAGCCTTTGACACTAGAGCTGCTCTAGGCATCAAGTTCACAGAGAAATCGATATCCCTTTTCGGAGGTAGTCCAGGTACTTCCTGGAATACATATTTGAACTCTTTAAGTACCTCATGATCCTCAATACTTGACACCTTATCCTTAGGCGTTTCCCCCACATGGGCTACAAATACTTGACGACCTTTTCTGTAGTACTTCTTCAGCTGCATTGCTGAGATTTCTCTAACAGTAACAACTCTAGGAATTCCTTGGACGACTCTCTGATTTCCTTCTTCATCTAAGCAAGTGAATGCCTTTTTTCGACAGTCTAAGATGGTATGGTGTTGGTCCAACCAGTCCATCCCAATTAGACAGTCATAAGAGCCTAACGACAGAATGTTCAAATCAGCCTTCGTGCTCAGTCCATTCATTTCTACAGGACAAGACTTGACTAACTCCGTGACTTTCCTCTTGGTTCCTGTAGCTAGCTGCACTAACCAAGACTTTTCATGTTTGCTTCTTATCAAATGCAAACTTTCTACCACTTTAGGGTCTATATAACTATGGCTAGCCCTTGAATCAACTAAAATAGTAAATGGTTGTTTTTTTTATCATACCTTCTACTTCAATCATGTGCGACTGATACTCAGCTTGCTTGTTGTCCAGGGCTGCGTAGATCCTTGGAATTCCACTGCCAATGTCCTCCACTGTTTCAACTTGCTGAACATTGTGGAGAACTCTTACTTTATCATTTCTGTGGGGGCAATCTTTGTACCTATGGTTTTCTTTACAACCCCAACATTCCATAGGTGGAGGCCTTGACATTTTCCCACTCACTTCAACCTTCCTGGGCTCTCTAAGAGACGATTGTTTCTGAAAAAGGGTGGTTTATTTCCCTTCTGCCTCTGTTCTTTCTTGAACTTTTTCTGGTCATCCCAAGCCTTTCGAAAGGTAGGTTTTTCTCTTTGTTGTTCAAATAAGCACTTCGCTCTTCTTATCGTTTCTTCCATAGTCTTTGGGTCATCATACTGAATCTTATCCCCAATAGGAGGCAGTAATCCACTCAGGTACCTCTAAATCTTGACAGACTCATATTTGATGAACGGAACATACTTCAGTAATTCCAAAAACTTTCGTTCATACTCATTAATGGTCTTGTTGTCCAGCTTGAGTTCAAAGAACTCTTTCATCTTTCTGTCATAATATCTTTTATTTAAGTATATCCTCTTGAAATACCTCTTGAATTCTTGCCATGTTATGTCCCTTTCCCTGATGTGCTGCACCTGCACAAGTTGATCCCACCACATGGATGCCTTTCCCTTCAGTTGATACATGGAAATCCTGCCCTCTGCATGAGAATAATAATTCTGTAGTTGAAAGTATTTCCTCATACCCAGCAACCAAGTTTCGGCATCTTCCTCCTTATTATGTTCTCCATCGAATGTTGGAGGCTTGACCTTGTTCATTTCCCCTTTCAATTCATCCATCCCAGATCTCCTGTGCTTTCTGGTAGGAGATGGGTTTGAACTACTATGTGCTTCCCTACTAGAATGCTTTGGGGAGCGACGATGTCTGCTAACACTCCTTGATCTGCTTTTCCTCTCAGGGGTCTTGCGACTCTCTATCTTGCTTGAGTCACTCTCATTTTCCAATTTCTTTTGTATTCTTTCCAGACTCTTCAACATCCTTAAGTTGAATTCACCATGCTTATCCCTGACTTTCATGAGCATTAGGCTATCAGCTCAGCGAGCCTGGGCATCTTTCTACAATATTTCAATGATTTTCATCATATGTCCTTCCTTATCCATCCCTTTTCCTTGCCCATTAGAGTTTGACCCTTCAACTCCCAAGTTGACATTCCTTCCTTCTCTTTCGTTCTTTGAATTGGAGGCAATCAACACCTCTTCCATTCTCTGCTCTCAACGACAACCCTATTCGGTTTTGGCACTTGCTAAGCTTCTGCAAACACACGTGCAAACAACAGGGATTTGTTAGGTCGTCTTTCTTAGCAAATTCCACACATTCAAAACCATTCCGATTTAAGAAAATGTTTCGACTTCACAAATTTTCTGAGTTCTGCTCGGCTCTATAATTTTCGGGTGATAGCTCCCTCTTTCTTCCTACCCTCGTAACCAAAGGTCGTGACCAAATGCTAGACTACTAGGTGCTACTCGGGCTTTCGACCTTCGAAGAGTTTAAGGCACACACATCTCTATCTCCCAGAGTTTCGATTTACCGAATTCGCGTAAATCAGGTGGATCGACAGTCCACGTTTACCCAACATCCAATGGTTAAAATCCTCTACGGTTCTTCCGTCTTCGAAGATTTCGGGAGTTCGGGTTTCAGGGTTTTGGTCCTCGAGACTCTCATACTCGCTTCCCTCTCCGACCTCCGACTTCCGAAAATTCGATTTCCTTATCCTCCGGGCCCACAGCACAGTTGTCGCCCACCAAGGTAGTGACACATGGTGTCTTTAAGAAGGTCCACCTCACTCCCAGCGATGCCATCGGACCCCACTACTTTCACTTTTCATTTCGGAGTTTCAGGCATAAGGAGTTCGTGCATCCACACATCTCGAACTTTCGTTTGCCGAAATTCGGAAATTATGGTCTATCATCTACTTGATCCAATGGTCCTGATTCCCCACGATCTGATGACTCAGATCTCATCGGCATTTTGCATATCGAGATTTTGTGTGTCACGAGGTCGAAGGATATTCCACCTTCGTCCTCCCTATTCCTGAAATGCCGATTTTTTCCTGGACAATTAACGGTCCAGATCTCTCTTAGATCGACGGTTGTGATCCAATCGTGAATTCGCGTTTCGTGAATTCTCACAAACTCACCCTTAGACCATTTCAAGTCACGAGTCAGTGAAAGGTTGATCGCTCTCCACGTGTCCTTTCCGATAGATGGTCCTGATGAATTCGGGATTTTGTGTATCTTGATTTTCACACTCCTCTGCAACTCCAAAGGGTTTTAAACCTTGTGCACGTTCTCCAGATTTGACGATCGTGAGGGTTCTCCTTTCCTCCTGAACAGATTCTATGGATCCAACACTTCTGGTGTGGAGTTCTCTCTCTCCCTGTGGCCATATACCACAACAGCTATAGTTTTATAATACCGCTACACCTCCTGAGCTTTGTGACATGKTCAAGTAGTCCATTGACACTCAGAAACATTCTGAGGTCTGAAATTAGTCCTCCAGACAMAATTTCTTCTCAAAACCTCGGTCCAAAGACCACCTATTCGGCCCATCCAAGCTGAACGTTGAAACTAGGCTCTGATACCACACTGTAAACGCCCCCTGGCCATCAACCCCATGGTCGGGCCAACAGTACTACGTGGAAAAACACTTCTGTAACACATTATGCATTCTAATGAACTTAAAATGCTTAATTATAGTTAAACACAGAATTACTGCTAGCATTTCAGAGTTAATGGAAATAACAATAATTCATATGCACAACAAAATATGTGATAACATTGCAAGGATCACAGGTATGCAATTTAATTAATTACAGAATTACAAAACATAGTGCCACTTATCTTTGAAACTGTCACGCACCACCAATTGCGTGTAGACCTTCCACGAACCTCCCAGCCTTAGACCATGCTACTCATCACTCTCAGTAGTAGGTCACCCCCGAGCTGGGACTAAGCTCCATCGGGTAAGGAATCCTAGGCTAGGTAAGGTTTACAAGAAGAATACATGTAAAAGGAGGAGGATTCTCTCCCAGGAACCACTTATGCCCACTGCCCACAGACTCTCCTTCCCCACATGCCTGTCCACCCCAGGATTATACACTTTCTCTGTCACCTAGACAGTCCTTCGACTGCTAATTTTCTTGCCTTGGGCTTCAGCAACAGACCGAACTGGAAATCTTCGAGCTCTATGGTAGCTACAGGGTTCCTTCCAGGAGCTCTCTCCTTCCTCTGCGCACTCTCTCACCTGGGGAGAGTCACTCACAGGCTTGGTAAACCCTGCCTCTTCAACAAGAATCACCTCCCTCACCTGGAGAGAGGTTACACACAGGTCATACAACCGGTTTCCTTAATCTTGTTCCCGTACAAAGAAGAAAAACAACAAGGCTCAACAACGAACATACAAAAGCAACAAACCACACCCAACCAAGAATTGTGTGGCTGCCACAGTCAACTGGGATAACAAACATGGGTTTCCCAAAAAAGGTGACAGACAGATGCTTCAGCATAACAAGGCTCAGCAATTACGAGACACTTTGGGTTTCCCCAACTAGCAATAAAGGACAGACTCACGACTCTAGTTTCAAAGATGCGTGAGGTGTACAAAGATTTCACGCAGAGACTCCCATGGTTCAGGTAAAGGATTCAGCATAAAACACTCAACAAAGGTCGATCGGGAACGCTCGCCTGTTTAGACGGAAGATGGAGAATGGACTCCCCGTCTCAGGTGATGGATGGAGGAATGCCCGACGAACCCACTCAGACGCAACCATCCGCGGAAAATGGGAAGCGAAAAACCCCCAACACAACTCACTTCCTGGGTTAAATTGCCTGCGCTTGGGCCGACACACGTCGCCCATGAGGCTGCATGTGCTTCATCAACTGGTGTGGTCTTTTAGGCACGTGTTCCCCCTTCCAGGGATTTGGGATCAAGGGAAACACGTTTCACACATCACTTTTAGAATAATAATTTAATATTATTCTCAAGGGTTTAAGGCCCCTCAGCGTAGCCCCTCTTCCTACTTCTCAACCCTCTCTCCCTTACCGAAGCTTTGTGGATGCTTAGTTCCCCATCACTCATTCATCGTGGTTAGTCCACACGCGGAGATGTTTTGTATTAATACTGTGCATAATTACATGTAAAAAAATCAGGATCTTGGCCTTCAACACTTAGGCTCCCTGGTCTAATAACACATAAGTCCACGAGCTTATATAAACTTGGCTCACCAGCCTATAAAACATAATTACAATTCATAATGCAAGCTTTATACTTCATAGACATGATTTACAATAGGGCTCGGCCTTGGGAACATTACAGCCTCTTTCTCCTGATCTCCCTCTCACATATCTCTTATTTGTCCACAGTGCCAAATCTTTATTCCGAGGCTTCAGATTCCGGTGCCTCTCTTCCTCTTGCAGCATAATACCTGTCAGTTCTTAAAATGTAGGAGGTTTCTCCCTTGCTGCGAGACCTATTATGAACATATGATAATCTTCTAGCATACCATTTAAGGTAATAGTGACCAGATCAGTGTTGGAAACAGTTTCCCCTATATTTACTAGCTTCTCTTTCACCTCTTTAATACGACCCAAAAATGAACTAACAGATTCATTTCTATCCCATCTTAATCCCTGACAATTTTGTTTTCAGGAACAAAATGTGATGTGTGTTGCTAATTTCATACAATGCTTTAAGCATTGTTCATGTTGCAGCAGAAGTTGTAGCTTCTCTAATATGTGGAATTATGCTATCTTTAACTGACATGCACAACAATACCTTTGCCTTGTTTTCGTGCTTCTCCCAATCTTGGATCTATGCCGCTGTCGCACCTGTAGCCGCATCAAGTTTCTCTTCAGTTCCCTTTGCAATGTTCTAGACACCATAGCCTTCCACGAGCGTCTGCATCTTGAATTTCCACTTAATGAAGTTCGAGCCATCTAACGTGTTGGCTTTGTTGATGTAGGTCTCCACTAGCGGATTCGCTATCGCTGCAAGATATTCTCTACAAGTGAAACACCAAGGATATGCAACTTTCCGTCGAGTTTTCTCTTGTGCTGAGGAGTCCGTCGCTTTGCCCTTAGATCCACTGATCCAATTCTACCTCTCTTCTCAGCGTAAATCGTGCATGCATCCACCTTTAAATCATAACACCACCTCACATGCATATATCAACCTTTAAATCATGCATGCACCTTAATATCCAAAATATCCACTTTTTAAAGTTTATACTTCAAAACTAAAATCCACTTTTAATAAACTTCCTCTTCACCTCACGCTTCACTTAATATAAAAGAAAAAAAAATCCACTTTAATATAAAAAATTAAAAAAAAACTCACTCGCCCATGGGACCTCACGCCAACACCCTTAAGGAAATCGCGTCCCTTCTCCATCTCTAACCTACGCATGCCCAAACACAGGTGTTTCCGCACCTCACGCTACGGTAGACTGGTAGACTGCGGAGAGTCCGCACCTCACGCTACAGTAGACTACGGGTTCGCACTGTAATACACAATTAGTGTGCTGCCGCACCTTGTAAGAAGATGGACTTGTGGACTTCTATAAATATACGCATAAATTTAAGTACCTCTTCTCGTGGTTCTGATATTAACTTAGAAATATGTAAAACAAACACACGGTGAGACTAAGCTCACTTCTCTATTGATTAATGAAGACTGATTACATTCTTATATAAAAAACTAATCTACTTAATCTATAGCATGCAAACCATAAATAACTGGAATCTCTATTCAGTAAAGTAGAGTTCAACTATACTAAATAACTCTTGTAACTGACTCTAACAACTAACTCTTACTCAATTATTTCTAAGTGTAACTTGGTTTTAATTTTGTTAAAATTGTAAGTAATGATTATTATAGGACTTGGCATTTTGTAACTTGTTTTTAGTTTTGTTAAAATTGTAGGAACGGATATCAAGTGAAGAGAATGCTTTCCATCGTAAAAGGGTGAGTAGAAAT
>ML804504.1:217695-295282 GCA_009831015.1 Picea engelmannii | reverse complement strand
AAATGAGATGGAAAGAGGTTATGGAAGATGATGCCCCTATAGGTCAAAATACTAAGTGGAAAGTCCCTTGGGTACGAGTCTTGGAGATAGTCAATGGTTTCCAAGTGCTTGAGTACTTGCAGAAGATAGTTGTACCTGCCTGAGAAACAAGAAAAGACAAGTGCACAAGCCAAAATATCCAATGGACAAGCAAGTGAAGCTTGTTGTCCTGTATAGCAGCAACAATCAATGATATAAATCAGCAAGTAAATAATAATTAAAGCAGCTAAATAAGTAACTAAAAGTCTAGTTAAAGATGCAAGATATAAGCTAGCAATGACTAGTATAACTCAAGTGAGATAAGACAAGACTTTAGCAACAATATAGGGTTGTTAAAAGATGTTATTGCAAAGATATTATGACAGCCTTATGGCTGTAGCAAAATATTTCTACAACAGAAAAACCCAACCACCTAAAGTTGCAAGTAAACCCAAAAGATGAACAATGTCAAGTAGATTATTATGGAATCTTTCTAACAAATTTTGACAGTTGAAAAGAGATCAAAAGTAAAAGCTTGAGAGCAATTTGTTGCAGCCCTAATGGTTGTAGCTTTAATGTTATAACAACAATAAGATATCCTTGGCTAAAGAGGATTCCCTAGTGGCTCAAGCAAGCTAGTAGAGCATAGAATTGATTCCACTTCAAACAATTTGAAAATCTCGTAAAATCACGTTACCCAAGGCAAGAAATTTATTTGTCCAATGCAAATTTATATTAGTGCCGTTAATATATTGGGTAAATGGAGTATTATATGCGAGAGTTAGACCCACAATATCCCTAGGGGTGTAAGCCCTTTTACTCCCTAAGGCATGCAAATCAGACTAAGGTAAATCTAGGAGGGTGTACACCCTTGTACTCCTAGCAACCTTGCCAAAAATGACTTATCAACTAACAAATGAGATGAAGATTGGTGGAGAGTGTATGCACTTATACTTCTCCTAGGGTTTCAAACAAGAATAGCATGGAGTAAGAAGAAAATACCAATTAATGCAGACATTTCCTTACCAGTTCCACAAAATGCAAGATCAAACCTTAGTTTACCAAACCATATCCATCCATAAGTAAGAGAAGAAGCCTCCAAGAGGTGTGCACCAACTTATCTCCACAATATACCAAGAGAAATCACCAAAATACATTTGCACAAGAAAGAGATATCCAAATTTCCCAAAGAGGGCGCAAATTTCAACCAAGCCTCCTTCTCCAAATGGGAGAGTTATATCTCTTAAAATTAAATGAAATGATTCTTATTTATACAAATCTCTTAAAAAGTGTTTTTCGACTTAACTTAGGGTAAACCAAAAAACAAGGGAGACATTTCCCTTTATTTTTCCCATTTACAAAGTAATATTATTTGTGCACAAAGAAAAACCCTAAAAAGACATGATGCCACCCCGTTAGGGCAACGTTTTGGCACTCAGAGCAAGTCGTCGAGCTTGGAGATGAAACGTTGGGCCTCCTTCTCATGTGTTAGGGTCTTATACATCAAGCCAAGGCTTCTCCTCCTCAAAAGATGCCAAGTGTCAATCATCAACACCACCACCACCAAACCCTAGCCAAAACAAGACGTTAAGCCCCAAGATGTAGCGCTCTAGCCTCCAAAGGCAAGTTGTTGGGGTGATGAAGGGATAGGATAGGTCCTCTAAGGTGTCTCTCAAGCCTCCAAATGCTATCATCATCATTCGGTGTGCGAGCCATGGTATCCAACTTGTGGGATTCTTTCCCCAATGAAGGCCCAAGTTGGGTTTGTTCCTCCAAATCGTCCACCAGCCAAAGTCCTACAAAGATATACAAGTGTTCCCTCCAAGGATATTAATTCAAAGCATAATGGAAAATAAAATCAAACTTAATATAAGAGTCATTCAAGCATGTACATCAAAAACTATCCTATCAAATTAAACATGTGCTCAAAGACCCTATGCAATTTGCCAAGTTTAGGTATGGGAGGGTTGACAAAGTGACCTATTCGAGACCTCTCTAAGTCATGTGGAGAAGATGAAGTGGATGGGAGTTAAGAATTTTGGGGCATGGGGTTCATGACATACAAGGGTTCGTATTGTCTCATTTATGTGTGCCTTTGTAGAGGGTGTGACGAACCTTCATTTTAAATGCATCCTCTTTCCAAGCCCATTTATTGCCTTTTGTTTTTTTAAGATGTTTCCAGGTTGAAGACAAGGTGGGGCTTCTACCTAAGCATGAAAAACATTGCCCACCTTGACTCTACCCTGGTCACATTATGCTTCCCCAAGTTGACGACAATGTGTGGGACTTCTACCTAAGCATGAAAAACAATTCCCACACACGCTCTTCCTTGGTTGGTATTTTTATATGGTTGTTTTTCATGGGTCCTATCAGTTTCTTATGAGAGACATTTCATTGTCCTTGGGATCACCGGGTGAGCATATAGAAGGTTTATGATTGGATTTTATATTTTTCCAACTACAAACCTCTGGGCCTTTAGCCCCTTCTTCCCATGAAACAAGGTACAATCCCTTCTTGGGTCAATACACCCGAAAATCCCAAAAGATAAGGAGACGAATAAGGGGTGAAGTGATGAAAAATGATAAGTATGATCAGGAGTGGCACGATGACTTGTCAAGGAGACCTCCCAATAGCAAACTCATCCCTAAGGGTGACCACTTATTAGGGCACAATGTCAACCACCAAGGTGAAACAGGGCAAAGAGCACAACTTCCAAGAAAACGTTCTATAATCAAAAGCAACTTTAAATGCAAAATACTCAG
Source organism: Picea engelmannii (assembly GCA_009831015.1). Classification (NCBI taxonomy): domain Eukaryota; kingdom Viridiplantae; phylum Streptophyta; class Pinopsida; order Pinales; family Pinaceae; genus Picea; species Picea engelmannii. The sequence goes on along the minus strand of ML804504.1, from coordinate 292,502 downwards.
ATGCCTGAAATATTAAAGTGACACTTACCACAATACTTGACTTGTACTTCATGGAGCAAGACCCATCGTCTTCCAGAAGCAAGCTGATGTGGTGGATACTATCATGATGAACCTGAGATCTATGGTGGTGAAGTGGGCCTTTGTCTGTGCAAGTGGATGTTGTTATCCATCTGTCTCTCGGTACTCTATGTCTGCAACCCGAGGGCCTCAAGACATCATCTCCTTAGTTATCCCTAGAAATTGGGGATAACAAGGAACACAATTTTTTTTCATAATAAAGCCAAGGCTAGGCAGTCCATGAATAATGTGTCAAGTATCTCCTTAGAAGATGGTTGGTGGGTGGTTGATTTTGCAGGTATCAAAGCAACTACCAATAGTCATTTCATTGCCTTGTATTCTCAGCAAGAAGAAGCAGACCCATTCAATGTGGAGTCCATACTCAATCATATCCCCCCTCTTGTTTTCAATGAAGAGAACTTGGCCCTCAACCAACCTATCTCATATTCTGAAATATTTTCTCCTATATGGAGTTTGGGGCCGAACAAAGCCCTAGGACCGGATGGCTTTTCTATTTCTTTTTACAGGCATTTTTGGGAAATAATTAAGTATATCTTAATTGAATGTTGTCCTACACCCACCAATCCTTAAGGCTAGGAGGAAACATTAACTTTCCTTTTTAGCGTTGATTCCTAAGGAAGTCAATACAACCTCTTTCTCTAGATTCCGACCCATTTCCTTGTGCAATTCTTCTTACAAAATTCTCACCAAGATCATGGTCTCCCAGTTAAAAACAAATCCTACCCAAAATTATATCTCCTCATCAAGGAGGCTTTCTTCAAGATAGACAAATTATGGATAACATTGTACTGGTTCAGGAAGCTATTCATTCCAATGTTAAGGTTAAGAGCAAATGTATGGTAATTAAATTAGATATGGCTAATGCAAATGACCATGTTAGACATGGTTTTCTTTTTCAAGTGTTAGAGCAATTTGGATTCAACTCCAATTTTATAAAGTGAGTAGCTTCTTGCATCAACGATCCTTGGATTTCCCCCCTTGTGAATGGGTGGCCAACATAATTATTTCAAATCAACATAGGATTGCACCAAGGGTGTCTTCTCTCTCCTCTTTTCTTCATTATTTTGGTCGAAACATTAAGCAGGAAACTTTAGTATGAAAGAACGGTTGGGAATCTATTGGGCTTGCAAATTGTTCATGGAGTCAAAAATTTGAACCATTTGTAATTTGTATATGACACCCTCTTATTGGGTGGCACATATGTGATTATTGCATCCAGGTTTAAACAAGTTTTGGACTCTTTCCTCGATGCCTCTGGGGGAGCTATTAACAACAAGAAATGCCAAATTATGGGTTGGAATTCCAAGCCTCAGGTAATGCAAGGGATATTGATAAGTTTTCATTTCCCTCTAGTTGATAAGTGGACCTCCTTCTGATATCTTGGTATCCCCATTTCTTTGAAAGCTTCTACATCCCAAGACTGGTTAAAAATTATTAAGAAATTGAATTTGAAATTTGTCTAATGGGGAACACAGTGGTTAAACCCTGTTGGAAGAGTTACTCTCATCAAAGTAGTCTTGGTGGCCCTTCCTCTATACAAATGCTCTGCCTTATTGGATCCACACAACACAGTTAATCAGATTTCTACGAAGATAAGACGGTTTCTATGGCAAGGAGGGAAATCCAATCCAAAAAATTTCCATCTTGTCAATTGGAACCAAGTCATTAGTCCCAAGGATAGGGGTGGATTAGGCATTCGAGAACCTAAGCTCATGAATATAGTAATGGGGAGGGAATTACTATAGAGACTTATTATATGGAAATTGGTTTGGTGGAAGCGTGCTATTTTGAAAAAACACTTTACAAGTCCTAGGCTAAGATGTTTAGAGAATCCACCAAAAGTAGAAAAGGGCTCACCCATTTTTAAGTTACTACTCGTAGCCACACCAATCATTTGTGAGCATCTGACATGGATCCCTGGCAATGGCTGGCACATTCATCTTTGGGAAGATAAAATTTTGGGTAGGGAATGTCTTTCCCTGTGTTTGAACTTAGCTCCTCTTCGGACCTAGATGGTTGTGCAAGGATTAAATACTCTCTTCGAGCTCTCATCTTTGAACAATGATTCTGGTCTTTGGATGAAGTGGAAACTTCTCTCTCCCCCTACTCCCTTGCTTCCCTTATTCAAGTCCCTAATTATCTCCTTGCATGGTTGTGCCCCTTGGCATAGAAGTCACAGTGATTCTCGAGGTAGAGTGACTCAAAAGACATAGTCAACAAAGGTTATCATTCTCTTCTAGAGGCATCCATCTCTCACAAACGTTCTGGCATGTGGAAAGTGATTTTGAATAACGACGGGTGTTGATGTTTGTAGCATTGGATAGGTACTTACGCAGAGGTCTAAGTGTCTAGATGAGTGGAAGTCATCCAAAGCCTTCTACCTTGACACTTTACTTTAATTAAAGGAATTATTAAAGTAAAGTGTTTTTATTAATTGGTTGAGTTTATTTAATGAAATGCCAAAGTTATTAGCATTAGTGAAATAAATCTTAGCCATTGATCTCAAGTGAGGTGAGATTTAATCCCAGCCATCAATCACTTTGGATATTAGGGTTAGGTCATAACTCAAGATTATAAAAGCAAGGTTAGGGTAAAGGAGGAAGGTTGGTTGTTTTGAGACAGGGAGCATAGAAGGAATTTTTCTTAAGGAGATCTCGGATAGGTGGAGAAGGAATTTCATCTAGAGATCAGTACAGGTCAGGGAGAAGAGAGAATAGAGACAATCGCAAGGAGTTCCAACAAATTGGAGTCGTAGCTGCAGTGTCGCATCATACTGAGTTTGTCATACATTCTTTGTGCCTATGTACATGGGTTTCAATGGAGACATGCGCGTATACGTGGGTTTGCTAAAGGAAAGGCATGTACATCTAAAAAATGTGAAAATTTGGGGTAGTACAATAGAGCGGGAGTTGTTAGGGTTTGCAGGTGCTGTCTAAAGTTTTATGTATTTCTCTATGGGCCATTTTTCGAGTAAGGGAGCCCTTGTAAGCTTTGAAATTATTTGAATGATAAGCTTAGTTGATGGGCATAATATCTTTGTGTAATGTGTATGAGATTTTGATTTCTATTATTGCTTCCACTATTTGTTTGAGTTTATTATTCCAACAAGTGTATTATGTTTTGTGAGATGCTAATTTGATTTACAATAAGGAAATCATTGGATAACAAGATACCTAGGTGCCGGGATTTGGAATTTCAACAACGAGTTGCCAAAAGTCAACATTTTTTGTTGGTTGCTAGTCCATAGAAAAATAATTACTGCAGATAATTTAAGAAAGCATGGAATTGTTGGTCCTTCTCGTTGTATCCTATGTCTTAGTGATGAGGAACCGATCCAACATTTGTTTGTTGATTGTTGTTATGTGAAAGAATTTTGGTCACATGATCTTGATGGGTTGTTGCATAGATTTTATTGGCCTCTTTCATGTGCAGATTTCTTTTTTCAGTGGTGGTAGATATACAAAGGGATTTTCAAGCATAAAGTTCGTTTCAAGTGGATTTAGGAAGCTCTCCCAAAATATTTATGTTGGAGTCTTTGGTTGTCGCAAAATAAGAAAATATTCAATGACGAGGTGATACAACCAAGACAAATTGTGGCTAAAGCCTTTTCCCTGCTCTTGAATTACATGTAGTATCGTCTCAACTCGCAAGACCAAATTTTGAATGATTGCGAGAAGGAATGGATGAATACGTTTAAGTTGGGAGATAAATCTTTGTTACCCAAAATACTGGTTATACCTCTACCTAAATGGGCAATCATAAAAATTGAACAAGAATTTAAGGTTTGGCTCTCCCTCCAACAATCTAGCATTCTTTTTTTCAATGGAACTTCTTGAAATAACCCAAGGGTGGCAGGTGTCGGTGGGGGGATTATTCGTGATCCTGAAGGAAATTTAGTGGCTTCTTATGCCTAGGGTTTAGGTAATGTCTCCAATAACACTGCCAAGGTTTACACTCTTTGGGAAGGCAAATCACAAAAGAAATGAATATTCATAAACTAGTTATCCTAGGCAATTGCATGTTGGTGATCAGGGCGATCAATAAGAGATCTATTATCGGGAACAATGTCTTCTCTAACATTATATATCATTCCCGTTCCCTCCTTACCAAATTTGATGACTACTCCTTATTTCACATCAATGATGAGCACAATTCTTGTGTTGATCAATGGGAAAAAGTTGGTTCAACTCTATAAAAGGGTGAAATACTAGTTAATAAGGTTAAGGGGAGGCTCCCCATCCCATAGTTCGCATGGATTGCTCATTAAATTTGTAGGACAAATGGAAACTTGTTGGCATGGTAGGCCACGTGCCCAAGCAACTCACACATTTGAATGGTTTTGAAATTGATGGGCACATTCATTCTAGTATGTGCAAAGGAAGGTTATGCAGTGTTATGGTTCCGGTCATAAAAATCATTTCTTCATTGGGAGATGAGGTCTGATGCTCTAAGTTGTGGTTTTGTCCTGAGTTTATGGTAATTCACGATTGGAGCTTTGCATTTCCTGGAGGCCTTCGTTCAATGCAATTGGTACAAACTTGGGCTCTGACTAGGATTTCCCTAGTCACTAGGTTCTCCCCCTTCGATTATGGTCATATAAGAGTTCATGCTTCTATTTATTTGGGTTTTAATTCTATATACTTTCTCCTTGGTTAAGGTTCTATCAAATCTGGAAGTTGGTCGAATCTACAAGCTTTGAGCCAAATTTTGTAAATTTCTTTTAACTATGTTGTTTGCTTCGACACAACCCCTTATATAAATACAAGCTTCAGTTCCAGTTAAAAAATATATATATTTCAATTCATTCTTGATATCATTAGATCAGAGCAATTAAGGCCTTATTGCTTAAGTGACGATGGTTCAAACTACTCCACATAGGCCATACCATATTCCAAGGATTTTATGAGCCTTTCATTAAATGTTTCATTGATAAGCATCACTATAAACAATGCTATGATTGAAAATGTTAACAAATGCAACACATTCATACTCAATTTGTTGATAGATAGCCATTGTAGCCACGACGATTACTTCCTCGATGAAAATATACATGCCCGTACTTGACAACCAATTGCATAGAAATCATGTGGAGAAGCTTTTAGTTTACAATAGCTGTTGAATTCATTTTGGAATTTTCTATGGGCATGGGTTACATGGATGCATCGTGGTGTTGTCATGGAGATTGAAGAGAGACACAGATGCAAAGGAAAGGAAACCAAATTTAGTAAGTATTGATTGCATCTAGTTTTACTTCCATTTATTTCCATGGCCTTACCATTCTTCTAATTTCGTGTGGGAAGTCTAGGTGTATGTGTTGTAGATTAGCACATAGTCAACCCCAAGGGTTAGCTCGATTAGTTGAATCATCTACCTAAGGCATATTACCAATAAGAAGGAGATTAGTCACAAGTTCAAATATGGTCAATTTCCTCAGGGTTACCAATCATCCACCATTTGATTATTCCAAGGAGGGGGGGGGGGATCCTATGATGTTTTCATTTGGAAACAAATCCCCAACGAGGATTAGCTCAATTGGTTGGGCCATCTTCCAAATGCATGTCATTGATGGGAAGCACATAGGTCATGATATCAAATCTAATCAAATCCCTCAAGGTTACAAATTTCTCTTGCAAGTGACAATCGATGTAGTCCTCCATTCAGATATTCTGGGAAGAAAGAGGAAACCTGCAAAGTGTTCTTTGAGGGTAAAAAATATATTAACACATAGAGGTTGGGAGGGTGAGCACCATATGAATCTTCATTATTCTTCTTCAATCTCTTATCTTTCTTCCTTCTATTTTCTTTTATTTATTATGCCGAAGACATCTTTTAAAAAAGTGGCAACTCTCCAAACCTTCATCATCAAAACATGTCATACAAAACTACTAGTTTTTCAAAACTATTTTCTATATATCTTCTTATGTGTCATTTGGACAACTTATTATCTGACACATGATTTATGGGTTTGTTGGTCGGTCTTCCTCTATGTATAGTCGTCGCAACAAAATTCTTAGCCCCACTTAAGTCCTAAATGTCCTCTCTGTGATATCTTTGAAGAGTTTTGTATCTATGTTATTGTCATGGTTGAGAAGACTCAAAAGCACAAGAATAAAGGAATCCACACCAATACTACTCAACAATTCTTCAGCCCTATTGGACCAAAGTTCATACAACTACATAAACACCTCCACATGTCAAGCTTCTTTCTCATTGTCTCAAAGGCCAAACATATTTCTCTTCTATTGGCTACTCTAGTGAGAAGACAACACGAAGGAGGGTAAGAAATAGTTGAGACTTGCCCCCAATTTTGATAGAAGACCCTATAATGTGCCACTAGTAGATATCCAGTTCCAGTGGAGTATGCTCACACCCTCACTATCAATATGGTAAACAAGGGGTGCTTTGGCACCATCTATGGTTAACCATAAGGCCTCGTCATAGCCTTTCTTAGTTTCCTTATCCTTTCCCTTGCTTGCTCCAAGTTATCAAATATTTGTTGGCATCACCACCACCTTGTTTGCAAAATTACCATTGCCATAGTGCATGGATCCATCTCTCAAGAAATAATTACAAGCATCAAGAGTCCAAGGAGCTACCAAGGCCACCATAAGTGCCTCTATTGGAGTAGGCAATTGTGGGGTTCAACGTAGTAAATGAAGCTAAGAGCTAAATAATGGACCAATGAAGCAACACGTGTCAAGAAAGAAGGAAAATAAGTGCGACAAAGGGAAAAGGAAGCATCGCGTCAGGAATTAAGGAAGATCAACGCAAAATCAAAGCAAGGAACGGTTGGATTGAAGACCAACCACACAGAAGGAAGTTAGAAAGTGGACAAGTGGAGTCCACTTAGAATTAGGGTTTTGAGTCATGATGTAAGGGTTTTTACCCACTTTTGTAATAGAAATAGAGGATGTATGAGGTAGATAGGGATATCTTAGAACTTGTGTGTGAAGAACCTATTTTTGGAGAACTTTTGAGTCTTGAGTCACAGTTCTAGTTTTTGGCTAAGAGTTGTGGAGCTCGATTTGTATCATTTTTGGGGAATCATGAAGTATAACTAAGGGTCAGGTTGTAAGCTATGGAGCTTGGTGCGACGCTGGTCAGCCTCATGCACCATTAATAAACCAATGATGTAATGCGCCCAACGCTATTTTGATGAAGAATAATAAGAAGGAGAAGATCTTTGTGGACGTAGCCCAAGGGGGGGTGAACCACATGTTGAGATGTTTTTGAATGATGTTTTGTTGTTTCTGCAATTATGAATGACTAGAATAGTATTTTTAGTGCGCAGTACTGATAATGCAGAATGAAATAACTGTTAGATCTAGATGAATGGTATAATGAAGTATATGATATGATGCATGCTAAAGTAGAATAAGTAGAACATCCCCAATCCCTTCCATGACTGCAGACATCTGCATCCTGTTGTCACCCATAAGCCATCTCGGGTGAGACTATGTTGTGAATTCTGTGTGTGGTGTAGCCTTCTGGTATCTAGGGTTTTGTTAGAGAACTAAGGTAGAACCCAGATCAACCCATATATCTAACAAATGATTTCGTTGTCGGTTGGAACTCAAAAGAACGACCTGAAAGGGATTTGGTGAAGAACAATGAAGAATATACAGTGATAGAAAGGAATTTTCAAGCCATGGAACCCTACAAAACAAGATATTGAAAGATGGTTGGAGACAAAGCAACTCGAATTCGTGCAGAAAGATAATAGAAGATCCAAGTATGCACCAATATATGTAGAGGTCTGTGTTTACTGATTTTCATGAGGCATGTTTATGTTATTTCCCAGAGTTATTACAGGAATGGATATTGAAGTTGAAGGATACTCATCCGACTAATCAGATAAGGCCAATAGAGTGGACTGTTGAGAACATTGCGCAATTGGAAAGGGTTAATAACAAATTCACACGTGAAGTGGATTTTTGGTTAGACAACATTGCTGCAAGGTTTATTACTGAATTTGCACTCAATACAACGAAGTCATATACTGATGCAGAGCATGATTTCTTGAAGAGACCAAGAGGGAGGTACATTAGGTCACTTTACACGTCAATCAAGATATTATTGCATGATAAAGGTGTGATGACCATGGAATTAGACAACTAAATCACTTTGCATGCATGGGGTAGCTGGGGGAAGCACTAAGAAGATCTGAGATATGGAGAGAGATTTGGACAAAGGCCAGAAGAAGGAAACAATGGACCCCATTATGATGGATGTGGAACAAACCAGGGAAATAATAAGGAAAGCAGGAGTGATTCGCATTTAACGACCCTACCAGTTTAAGATCAATAAGAAAAAGAGGGCAATAGCCAAGTAAGAGGGCTTGGATAATGATGAGGAAGATGTAGAGGATCTTCGTGCGACAGGGTAGATTGAGGAAATATTGTGCGCCACATATGAGAGGAAAACCAGAGGTCAAGGGTCTGATGTAGAAGAAATCTCTCCATTCCAGATCTGAATTAGTGTGGAACCCACAACCCCATGTGCGACTAAGACATCTGAAGAAGAAAAATCGGTTAACCAACAAGTGATCAGTGGTAGAAGGATTTTTACAGGATGTGAGTCCAGTGGAATATCAAGTAGAAATGTAAGTTCAGAAAGTAGAAATCAAGTATCTACATCGTGTGGAGGTGGTAGTACAAAAAAATTCACAATGGCAGGACAATATCCAACTATTCGATTACCAGAGTTTTGGGGAGAAGGGTTAGATGACCTATAAAATCATTTGTTTATCTGTGAGAAGATATGGGCAGCGAAGTAGACTATAAATGAAGATACAAAGGTTGCGCAGTTGACAATCACATTTAGATTTTGTGCATTAGACTAGTACATGGGTCTCGCAGTAAATAACCCAACAAGAGCACCTACAACTGTCACATAAGTGAAGAGGAAATTAATAAATGAATTTTAGAAACCAAGTTTAGAGGATCAGTTCATGAATGAAATGATAGAGATTAAGAAGATACCGAGAGAATTAGTCTGGGAGGTGGACCAGAAGTTCAAAAGACTAAAAGGTAAGTTGAATTACCCTATTACTGATATGCAACATAGACATTTATTTTATTGACACATTTAAAGTATCCTTTGAGGCAACAAAAGTTCCAAACCCAGGCTAAGGCCTTACAAGAAACATTGTAGTTAGAGGAAAATCAATATAAGCATATAGATCCAGTTGTGGAAGAGTTGATAGCATACTTGAAGAACTTAACATTTCAGTTGAATCACAATAAAGGTAAGGATAAAAGAGAAGATGTCTATTGTACACTATGAAAGACAAAAGGTCTGCATAAGAATGAGTGTATTATTTGTGCAATATATAGGAGTAGGTATACCAAATCTCTAATCTTCAGGTGTACCATGGCGTGAGATATGTAGAACACATGGGCATGATCCCTATCATTGTCCCATGATGCAGAAGTATCAGACAGTACCAAGGGTACATTTTGTAATTTTTGCAAGTCAGTTGGACATGAATACAAGGACTGTAGAACCTTGGATATAATGAAGGAGAGGACATCAAATGCATATATGGTGCATCTTGAATTAATGATAACATAACCTGCGCAGTAGTTGCAGTATAACAATGCGTAACAACCATAGTATAATACTGCGCAATAATTTCATGAACAACCATGGTATACCAATGCACAACAATTTGGAGCACCACCACAGTATAACAATGCACAACAATGTGCAACGCCACCATAGTACAATAATGCATAGTCGCAGTATAATCAGGGACCTCGATATAATACACCGCACAGAGATAATCAAGGAAACATAGGAGGCCGTGGAGGAAGAGGATTTGGAGGAGGTCGAGGACCTGTAGTTTGTCACAACTATCAGAAGCCTGGACACTATGCAAGAGATTGTCCATAGCCACCTGTGACATGTATGTATTATCGCGCAACAGACCATGAGATAGAAGACTATTCGACATTTCTGGTGAAGATACAGGACAAGAGGAACCAGAATAATCAGAACGTCCAATGGATGTTGTAGAATACAAAGAAGAGGATGGGAAAAAGATCAACATAGTTACTAGAGGTGGAGCAAAGACATGAGAAGATGCAACAAAGAGGGATCAAGATTAGTACTAGTGGGCTGGGAAGAATACATGTGAACAAAAGTTTGATGCATGCAAAGAAAATGAGACATTCAAAGAGGCTAGACAAGAGATTCTAAAAGAAAATATTATGTCTACTTCAGGAACAAAGCCAGTAGATGACATACCAATGTATGACATGCCCCCATTATTTGATCAGACTAACAAAGAGCAATAATCAAAACAAGTAAGTAATATGATAATATTTTGGGGGTCTTGTGTGAAGTTGCTGAATGACAAAATTTATTTACAAGTATTACAATATTTGTTAGAGAAGTGTAATTCTAGAGAAGAAATCAAATTAGAACCCAAGAGGGTCAACCAGGTTCGTAAGAAGAGAAGAACAAGTAGGGAATTCGGGTTGAATGCAAACATTGGAGATTTTAATATGGGGGATATTATATTAGACTTAGGGTATGAAGTCAATGTTTTTCCAAAGAAGACACAGGAAGCCATGGGGGAACCTACATTGGGATTCTCACCTATTCAGTTGAAGTTAGAAAATCAACATAGAGTGGTGCCAATTGGAAGATTGAAGGGGACACTGGTAGAACTAGATGGTGTGTGCACCATGGGAGACTTTAGAGTCATTGACATAGTAGATAATACTTCGCCATATCCAACATTGTTGGGTCTGGATTGGGCTTTTGATAATTAGACTATTATCAACTTGAAGACAAGGAAGATGATCTTTTAGTCAGGATAATACATAGTTATTGCACCTTTGGATCCCTCAAAAAGAGGAGGGTATGTGGAACCTGTGACAAAACTTTTTATTATAGAAGAAATAAATCAGCTATGTAGAACTACCATGCACGAAGAGGATTATATCAACTCAACTGCAGATGGAATGCTGAGTTGGAGGAGTATTAGTTCTTGTGCTTCATACTCTGACACCGGATTGGAGAAATGGCAACAACGACTACATGAATTATCCACCAGAAGATGTGCCAGAATGACGCGCGTGCTAAGATGGATTGGTTCAAAGGTAAGAGAGCCTTCTGCTTTTTACAGTCTTAATGACTTAGAAGAATTTTTATTGAAGTTTGAATTAGAAGTAGTAGAAAATCAAAGGATACCAATATTAGATATTGCTTTGAAAGCTACATGTGCTCGTTGGTGGGGTACACCTAAAGAGAAGATCAACAACTGGTATCAGTGCAAGAGGTTATTGTGCATAAGATTCATTGCAGAGAAGGAGCATATATATGAAGAGAAATATTATGGAATTGGACAACCTAGAGAACATGTAGAAAGATGGATAATTCAATTGAAATTAGTACCACCAGAAGAACGACCACATCTTTTTATTCACACATTAGAAGGCATTCCAAAGAACTCATACATAGAATAGGAACAACACAGGGAAACTACAAATTGGGAAGAAATACAACATAATTTTGCAATTACATTTGCCTTTGAGCATGAAAGTTTAGAGATAGATACATCACTGAAGGTAGTAAGAGACAAGATTTTTGAAGGACCCGAAGTAGAGATTGTGACAACATACCAGAAGAAACAGATAGTCAGATAGTTTCTACATTGGTATCATGTCGGAGAAGAAGAAGATCTAGTAGAAGAAAACCCACGCAATATCCAGATCCCAAAAGTTGAAGGAGAGAGGGAAGTAGAAGGTCCAAAGCTAGATTCATAAGATTATGCTACACCCTTGAAGATCAAGTAGGTAAACATTGGAACTACATAACACCCAAAGATTGCAAGCATTGGAGACTATTGGGATAATTAGACAGTAGAAAGAATCACAGAGTTATTGTGCGAGTACAATGACTTGTTTCCAATGACGTTTTCAGAGATGAAAAGATTAGCATGATAACTTCGATATTTGAAGATCCTTTTGAAACTAGATGCTAGACCTATAAGACAGAGACCTTACAGGTTAAATCCAATGTATAAGCAGAAGGTGAAGGCAAAAATTGACAAAATGTTAGAGGTTGGTGTCATAGAACCTATGGAAGAATCAAAATGGATCAATCCTATGGTGGTGTAGGAAAATAAGCAAGGTGGGATCATGATTTGTGTAGATTTGAGAAAATTGAATGATGCTTACCTGCATGATCCTTTCCCTACCCCATTTATAGATGAAATATTGGAGAATTTAGGAGGTGAAGAAGCTTATTCATTTACAAATGGGATTTTAGTATATCATCAGATCAGGATATCACCAGATGATAGACACAAGACAACATTTGCTATAGAATGGGGATCATTTTAGTATACAATTATGCCATTTGGATTGAATAATGTGTTAGCACTGAGAGTCATCCTCATATTACAAGAGGATAAGCCCAGTACCCATCATAATGTTTGGTGGATGTTGGTTTTATGAATGGATGTCAAATGGAAAAAACTCAGTACAAGAATGATTTTAATCGCAAAAACTAGACAAGCAATGCATAGGGAAGTGATATCCTCATTAACTTCAATCAATGATTTGAGTTTAAGGGTGAGGAGGAGGAAGCCTTAGTGAGAGAGGTGGACAAGTATACCATGAGCATCCAACTTTCAAGCAGCTTGGTGAAGAAAAACTCAGGCTCAAGAGCACTCTTGAACTCAAGTTTCAGACACTGAAATATGTCACAGTAGCATAGTAATCAAACCTACATTATCATGCAACTGCAACAACTCGAATGGATCCTCCATGCCCGAGCCTTTCAGCATAAGGGGAAATAAGGTAACAAAAAAGCTGACTAAAATTGGTCACAACACTACTGTAATCAAACCTACATTACAATAGAACCATAACCCTCGACTCGATCCTCCATGCCCGAGTGTTTCAGTACAGTTTAAACAAAGAGATGAAAGAAGTTGACTTCTATTAATGCGAAAGTATCGAATTTGATACATAACCAGAGAACAGTTCTAGCATCAAAGTTACATAGTAGGGAGCTCGGATCGACCAGTTGACGACCATAACAAAATCTTGAACTGATCTATTTATACTCAGATCAGTCCACAACTACTAGGAGTGTGATTTGGCCACTCCATTCAAAGCCTTTCATCTACGCATTCTTCTATCAGACTGTGCATGCATCCTTCTGTCAGACGCAAGCTCAGATCAACATGAGCCTGTAGGAAAACCATCCATAGGGGTACTTCGGGCTGACAGTTCTGTCTCCATGACCAGATCCTCCATGCCTTCTATTTATGGATTGAGTCGAGGTTTCAACCACCACTCCTTTTTCATTAATTGCTTTTTCTCAGAACTGCGACGAGGCTTAATGCCTAGGGGGCTACCACTCGCTGCTTTCGGATTTGATGTTAGATGAGCACGTGATTGCAGGGTTGTCAAAGGCAGTTTAGATTCACATTGCTTTTGAGCTCGCAATCCACCACGTATCTATTTCTCTTTACCATGGTTTCAATTGCGGTATCGCTCCAGAATTTTATCGTTTGAGCATGTTGCGTCCCCGCAATGAAACATGGTCATTGATCTGATTGCGATATGTGACCTGGGTGCACCTGCTAAATCAACGCCATCGCTAAAGATTATCAACCTACCAACTTTAGGGTCATTCTAACCGTGCTTGGAGATGGCGCTACCTTTGGTGCTGAACAAGAAGACTTCCCTGAGGATGATCTGACGTGGTGGCATTATGTCACTGTGCTGACGTGTCATAAAAAGAGAGGTGACACATGCCACTTGGAAACAAGTGGATGATATGCCCAAAGGTGTCTGGACTGAGTGCCACATGTCATTGCCAGATGGATGCCAACTGTCATGATTGACGAGAGCGCCACATATCTGAACTGATGACTGCCACACACTTTGGCACCTTAAAGCTCGGGGTTGGTATGCATGTAGAGCTGGGGTTCGGAAGTGAACGACGACCGTCGATCTAGGGAGGACATGCGACAGGGATCTGTTCACTCCGAGAGAAAACATTCTGGATGAAAACAAGAGCGAGGAGGCTGAAATTCCCGAATCTCGGAGTCCCGAAGCAAACTACCTGTTGGCCCTTGGTTATGGAAGCAAGCGAAGATCAAGGAAGAAAAGGCAAAATGCGAACTTCGCGGAAGACGTAATGACTGTTACTGGGTCGAAGTGAGCAAAAGAGCAAAAAAGACGGAGCAAAATCTGAGAAAGCAAGCCATTGGATGAGAAGATCAAGGATGAAAGGTAAGCAAGGAAGAAGGATCATGGACAACTTAGTAAGCGAAAAAAGCCATTGTTGGATGCTTTGGAGCACCACATGAGAAGAAAGGAAAGACAAGTTGGCGAATCCCATAAAACACAGGTCAAGCTGACCTAAGGTTTTAGACACCTAGGGTTTTGGTATCTAGGGTTTTAGACACCTAGGTTTCGACCTAAGGATGTCAGTGAGTGATTGTAATGTATAAATAAAGGTCAAGAGGACCTAGGTTGGGTTGGTATGATATTGTTGGGTTTAGTTGTATTCTTGCTACGAGTGATTATTGTTGCATGAGAGAGAAGTGCTAAGGGAGAGAGCCTTCTAGTATTGTAAGACCTTTAGCTAGGTGTGAAGGTCAAATCCTGCAGCTGGGTGCATAGGAAGGGGAGAGATAGAGAGGAGAAGAAAGAAGATCTGCTAGCTAAGAGCGCAGACAAGAACTGTATGCTTCGTCTTAATATATCATAAAGCACAGTTCTGTGGACGTAGCCCTAGAGAGAGGGTGAACCACATATATCTTGTGTCGTATGTGTGATTGATGTTCTGATCTTTGTCATTGATACACTGTTATTGCATTGTTGTGTTAGATCAGATCTATAGTTGTGGGAAGTAGATCTAAGCTGATAAGTGATTTATGCATATTTTATTGTTTTGTATTAGATCCACCTGATATTCCCCTGGTTGTAGACATCTCTATCCTGCAACCCCCTCATAGCTACTTTGGGTGAGACTGTATCTGCTTCGCAGGTGTTGTCGAAAGGGCCAATAGTTAGGGCTTGTTGGTGCGCTCTTGGAGCTGAACCCTAGGTCTGCCCCTATGCCAACAAATGGTTCCATTGCCGGGACAAGAATCTTCTTGAGGGAATGTCAAGGTGGTTTCCATCGAAGACATAAATTCAAAAGTGGATAGAGGATCAAGAAAAGGACTTTGCTGAAGCCCAGAACAAGAACCCTAATCTGAGTACAGAGGATTGGTTAGGAAGGTATATCTTTACCAATATACACGAGATCTTCTTTGGAGGAATCCATCAGGAGCTATATGAGTGGTTAGCTAGGTTAGCAGATACCCAGTTCAAGATAAGATCTAGACTTCCTGTGGTTTGGACGTCGGCGCTGATCCAGAAGGTCAAGAGAGTCAATAACGCCGTGTCACGAGAAGTAGATCACTAGTTCGATAGCACCATTGGAGGGTATATCACCGAGTTTGCCGTTGACATAGTAGAATCGTATAGCCAAGCCGAGAGATATTTTTTCAAGGGACCCATAGGAAAATTTTTACATTTTCTGAATTTGTGAATCAAGATGCTACTGCATGAGAAGAACATCTTGAAAATATGGTAGATTGGTTGGACTTGGAAAGGATAATGTTCAAGAATTCGAAAAGCGATAGCAACACAGAAGCTGGACATACGCGTAGTGGGAGAGTGTTTAGAGAAGTCCACCTTGCGAACCTATTCAAGTAGAACTATGAAGATGAGGGTTTCTACAGTGGAGAAGAGGCAGATCTGAAAGACGAAGAGCATTCAGAACCTGCTGGAACAGAGGAAGGGAATGCTGAAGAGTCTCACCGGGATGAGCTAGAAACTTCAGGAACTACGCAGACTATAGAAGTAAGTACTATTAGCCCTCCTGTTGATTCAGTAACATTAAGCAATAAAAGTAATCCAAGCCACTAGAGCATTCAAAGCACTGTCACTAGTAGCCCACCACATACTCAGTCGAGAACCCTAGGAAGATCTATGGCAGATGAGATGAGGCTTCCTATCTTTAGGGGAGATGGATCTGAAGATCCCGATCAACACTGGTTCCTGTGTGAAGCCGTATGGAATATTAAAAATGTCACCGACGAAGCTGTTAAAAGAACCCAGTTTAGCACTACTCTAAGAGATCGCGCGCTGAGCTGGTACATGAAGCTTGTCCAAGGACTTGCATAGCCTAAGCCACTAAATGAGATCAAGAATGCACTGATTGCAGAGTTCAAGAAATCTAAGTTGGAGTCCCAATGTATTACGGAGCTGAAAGAGATCAAGCAGAATGTAGCCGAACCCGTTTGGGAGTTCAATCAGAGATTCAAAACCTTAACAGGCTGATTGAATTTCCAAATCCTAGATGAGCAGAACAAGGAATGGTTCATCACTGCCCTTTTACCACACATCAGAGTTCCTTTGATGCAGCAGAATATTGCTTCACAGGTTGAGGCGCTGGAGATCGCCATGAAGATTAAATCATCCCCTATGGGAGAATCCAACTCAGGTATGAGTCAAATATTGAGTTAGCTAACTAGTTTGTCTTTGCAGGTCGAAGATATGAAGAAGGAAGACAAAATAGAAGACATCTGGTGCATCAGATGCAAATCAGAGGGCCATGAAAAGGAGCACTGTCCCCTATTCCATGAATACTTATCCTCTGGAGCTCCGAGCCCCTTGAAGCAAGTCACATTACCCTGGTGTGAAGTATGCAGAAACATACATCGCCATGGTGAGTGCTATTACATGCAAAAGTATGTTCAGACACCCAAAAATTTATATTGCACGTTCTGTAAGTCAGTAGGTCATGATGATAGGGATTGTAGGTCTTACGATCTCATGCATGAAAGATCAAGAGACATATACAAAATCCAAGGTGAAGTACAACAAGAAGGAAACACTCTGCAGTACAACTCTCCCGGGAGAGGAAACTTCAACCCTCGCGGTGGATTCCGAGGAAGAGGAAGAGGGGGAGGTATAGGTCGAGGCCGAGGACAAATAATCTTTTATAACTGTGCACATCCATGACACTTAGCAAGGGACTGTCAGAACCCTTGTACCACTTGCAGTTATTGCAACTCTTTCGAGCACGTTATCGAGGACTGTCCAGTGCTATTAGCTAAGATTCAAGGAAGACGAGTACCTCAAAAGAACCCACGGATATAGTTAATCAAAGCAGAACCCCACAGAGCAGACCCTAGAGTCGTTGTTATCACTCGAGGAGGAGTTGTTACAAGAGAGGATAGAATGACCCATGGAAAGATCACAAAAGACTCAGGAATCAGGAAAGCTGTAGAGAAGACCCAAACTTTTGATGCAATGAGAGAAAGAAAAATATTCGAGGAGGCAAGAAAAGAGTTCAAAACAAATCAAGGTTCTTCATCAAAGACCCGACCAAAAATAAGAGAATATGGAATGTCTCGGGCATTCGACCAGTCTGATTTACCCAGAGATGGAAAAGAGGCAAGTAAACTTGTCAGCTTTTTGTATACGTTTATAGAGCTTCTTAAAGATGGGAAAGCCATACAAGAACTGCAAAATTTGGTCCAATAGTATGAGATAGGAAGGGTAGATCCTTCACTGAGAAAAGTCATACATCAACTATGCAAGAGGAGGAGGAAAAATAAAGAACTACACCTGAATGCTCAGATTGGAGAATATGATATCGACTATGTAGTCCTC
Organism: Picea engelmannii; assembly: GCA_009831015.1. NCBI lineage: Eukaryota > Viridiplantae > Streptophyta > Pinopsida > Pinales > Pinaceae > Picea > Picea engelmannii. The sequence goes on along the minus strand of ML804504.1, from coordinate 274,725 downwards.
GACTTAGGGTCGGAGGTCAATGTCATGATGAAGCAAACTTGGGCGCTGATGGGAAAACTAAAGTTAATGTATTCCCCTATTAGGCTTAGAATGGCCAATCAACAAGCTGTCATCCCATTTTGATGATTGGAGCATGTCCTCTTGGACATCGATGGAGTCAGAATGTTTGCAGACTTCGAGGTAATCGAGATAGTTGATGACAGTTGCCCTTACCCTGCATTGTTAGGAATTGATTGGGCCTTCAATAATTCCACTGTGGTTGATATAAAGAAAATATGTATGACATTTGAAAGAGATGGCCTTAGAGTCATTGCACCCTTATAGCCAGATGAGGGTCGGCGATACACAGATCCCATTAGAGAAGAAGACCACGCATACGAACTGGAAAACATCTACAAACTAACAGCTAGACAACGGGATTACATCAATCCTACAGTCGATGGGAATCTAAGATGGTGAAGTGACAATGTGTGTTCATCAGATTCAGAAGAAGCACTGGAGAACTGGTAGTACCAGATGTATGAAGTATCTACCAGGAGATGTGCTAGATTAACCAGATAAATTCGTTGGATTGACACAACAGTAAGTTACCTACCCACCTTTGATAGCCTAAATCCTTTAGAAACCTTCTTGTCGGACTTTGAAACAAGTGTACCAACACAACATAGATTGTGGGCAATGGATGAGGCTTTGAAATCAACACTAGCAAGATGGTGGGGGACACACAAAAGTAATATTACAGATTGGATACAATGTTGTACTTTGATGACAACGCAGTTCTCAGCACAAGTAGAAAGCTGTGAAGTAAGGTACACAGGTCGAAGCTACCCAAAGGACCATGTGCGAAGAGGCCTGGAGTGACATTCCTCAAGAATAGTCGGTGCACAAATTCATGAATACGCTAGACACAACCCCTATCAACTGGTACCTTCAATCAGAGTTGTGCCTCATCACTACAAATTGGGAAGGTATGATTTAGAATTTTGTAACCACCTTTTTATTTGAAAGTCAATATCCTTCAGTAGATCAAGCATTGTAGACTATAAGACATAAAATATTTGAAGAGGCATCTAGCCTCCCTATGGAACAATAAGAGAATGAATGGACTGGGCTTCTCCAGAAACTGCAAAGCTGTTACAACATCAATGCCGATGAAGACGATGATCCGAGGAAGGTGAACATCGCAAAAACAGAAGGACAAAGAGATGTGGAAAAACCAGGAGTTGAGTTACCATTTTTTGGAAATCCAATCAAGATTAAGAAAGTCAATATTGGAATAGAAGAGACACCGAAGCTTGCAAATGTCAGAGATTATTGGGATGCTTCTACCATTGACAAGATTACAAAGCTTCTACACGAATATCAGGACTTGTTTTCGACCAAGTTCACTGATATGATGGGCATTAAAGGACCTATGGGAGAGATGAGGATCCCTTTGAAACCAGATGCAAAACCAGTCAAACAGAGACCTTACAGGCTGAACCCTAAATATAAGGAGAAAGTGAAGATTGAGCTCGACAGAATGCTGGAAGCAGGGATTATCGAACCTGTCGAAGAATCATAGTGGATTAGTCTGATGGTAGTACAAGACAAGAAGAAAGGAGAGATCAGGATATGTGTGGACCTTAGAAAGTTGAATGATGCCCGTTTTCATGACCCCTTCCCTACACCATTCACTGACAAAGTGTTAGACAATGTGGGAGGCCAGGAGGTATATTCCTTTACAGATGGATTTTCAGGATACCATTAGATCCAGATCGCCAAGGAGGATCGCCATAAGACCACGTTTGCCACAGAATGGAAATCTTATCAATATACAATAATGCCATTTGGATTGAAGAATGCCCCAACCATCTTTTCCAGGGTGGTGGTCGAAGCATTCAAAGAGTTTCTACATAAATTTCTAAAAGCATATTTTGATGACTAGAATGTATTTAGTTTGTTGAAAAATCATATTGAATGTCTAAGGCTAATGTTGGATAAATGCAGGCACTTTCAAATTGCTTTGAATTTGAAGAAGTGCATCTTCTTCTCACCATTTGGAGTGTTGTTAGGTCATATTGTATGCAAGTAAGGATTGCTGGTGGATCAATCTAAAATTGCCATTATCATTGATCTGCCACCTCCTACTTCGGTCAAACAACTGCGCACTGCGCTGGGATATACTGGATATTACAAGAAATTCATCAAAGGCTATGCCTAGATTACAACACCTATGGAGAAGCTGTTAAAGAAAGATTGTCAGTTTGGTTGGACAGAAGAATGCCAGTAGAGCTTTGACACACTGAAACAGAAGATGGTTACTGCGCCTATTTTGGTTTTTCCAGATTGGAGCAAGGAATTTCATGTGCATGTTGATGCATCTTCCATTGCCTTAGGAGATGTGTTAGCACAACTAGGAACAAGAGATATTGACCACCCATTAGCCTTTGCTAGCAGGAAGCTATCCACAACTGAGATTAATTATACCACCAGAGAGAGAGAAGGATTAGCCATGGTGTACGCGTTGCATAAGTTCTGCCACTACTTGTTGGGAGGACACTTTAAAATGTTTACTGATCACTCTGCGCTGAAATACCTGGTCAACAAGCTAGTATTGGGGGGGTGAATATGCAGATGGCTTCTGCTGTTCCAAGAATATGATTTTGAGATTGTGGTTAAGCCAGGAAGAATGAACAAAGGTCCTGACCACTTATCGAGGTTGAAACATGGCGAAGAGCCCACCAGTTTGGAGGATACATTGCCAGATGCATAACTGCTAGCCATTAGAAAGATTGATGACCATTTCGCAAACATAGTCCAGTTCCTGTCAACAGGAATGGAACCTAGTGAGTATACAATTCCGCATAAGAAACAACTGGTAGTGCGCGCTGCAGACTTTTCACTTATAGCTGGACAACCATACAATATGAGACCTGATGAAATACTAAGGAGATGCGTTATGGAGACAGAGCACCCATTGATCCTCGTAGAAGCTCATGAAAGCATCATATGAGGACACTACGTAGGGAAAACAACAATGCATAAGGTTCTTAGAGCTAGCCTTTGGTGGCCTACCTTACATAGAAATGCTAAGGACTACTACCGAGCCTACGATGTATGCCAAAGAGTTGGGAAGCCATCCAGACAAGATGAAATACCATTAGCACCGTAGCTGACCTTACAAGCCTTTGAGAAATGGGCCATTGACTTTGTGGGACCCATAAACCCACCAGGAAAGCGCACAAGAGCAAGGTACATAATTACTATGACATAGTACTTGACTAGATGGGCCGAAGCAAGAACAATTAAGGACTGTAGTGCAACTATAGCTGCGCACTTCATATTTGATGACATTATAACCAGGTTTGGATGCCCGAAAATCCTCATGAGTGATCAAGGCACACATTTCATCAATAAGACAGTTGAAGCCCTGACTGAGGAATTTGGAGTCCACCATCAGAAGAGCACGCCTTACCATCCACAAGAAAATGGGACAATTGAAGTATTCAACAAAATCTTAGAGACAACACTGACAAAGATTTGCAGTGTGAACAGGGATGACTAGGATTTAAGAGTACCAGCAGCACTGTGGGCCGATAGAACCACTTGCAAAAAATTAACAATGCAGACCCCTTTCAAGTTGGTTTATGGTCTCGAAGCTGTTGTCTTGATGGAATACTTGGTACCAAGCCTAAGAATTGTTGCCTTTACAGGTATGGATGACACTAGTGCTGTCCAGGAGAGGCTCACACAGTTGGTCGAACTAGAAGAAGATAGATTTATTGTAGGATTCCATCAACAGGTTCAGAAGGAAAGAGAGAAGGCCTATCATGACAGGCACATAAAGAAGAAGACATTTAAGCAAGGTGATTTGGTATTGGTATATGACAATAAGTTCCTGAAGCATCCTGGGAAATTCAGAACGCATTGGTTCGGGCCATATGAGATCGCCTATGTTACAGAAGGAGGAGTCACATAGCTAAAGACTTTGAATGGAGAATGGAAGGAAGTTTTGGTGAATGGGAGTCGGCTGAAGTTGTACTATGACAACCAACTACCTCACAACTCTCAATAAAAGCATGGGGAAAAGGGTCTAGGTACCAGGTGCAGTTGAAACTGGGTACCAGACACAAAAAAGACAGTCTGCACAAGGAGGGAGAGGAGGAACATAGTAGAAAGAAAAGGCTGCACTGCGCAATTTGAAGTCGAAGTAAAATAGAAGGATTAGGTCTGAAGTGCCTTAGGATGAGTCACATGTGAGTGTTGGGGGCCTGTTGGCCCTTGGTTATGGAAGCAAGTGAAGATCAAGGAGGAAAAGAAAAAATGCGAACTTCGCGGAAGACACTGTGACTGTTAATGGGTCAAAGTGAGCAAAAAAGTATAAAAGACGTAGCGAAGTCCGAGAAAGCAAGTTGTTGGATGAGAAGATCAAGGATGATAGGTAAGCAAGGAAGAAGGATCGTGGACAACTCAACAAGCGGAAAAAGCCACCGTTGGATGCTTTGGAGCACTGCATGAGAAGAAAGGAAAGACAGGCTGGTGAAGCCCGGAAAATGCAGGTCAAGCTGACCTAGGGTTTTAGACACCTAGGTTTCGACCTAAGGATGTGAGTGAGTGATTATAATGTATAAATAAAGGTCCAGAGGACCTACGTTGGGTTGGTACAATATTGTTGGGTTTAGCTGTATTCTTGCTACGAGTGATTATTGTTGTGTGAGAGAGAATTGCTAAGGGAGAGAGCCTTCTGGTGTTGTAAGACCTTTAGCTGGGTGTGCAGGAAGGGGAGAGATAGAGAGGAGAAGAAAGAAGGTTTGCTAGCTAAGAGCGCAAACAAGAACTGTATGCTTCATCTTAATATATCATAAAACACAGTTCTGTGGACATAGCCCTAGAGAGAGGGTGACCCTGGCTCTTGGATGGACCTTGGCTCCTGCTGCGAAGATCAACAACTCACAATTACTTCGGGCTTCGGCTCTTCGGGACTTTTCAATGCACAACTCTTACAATCCTCCGAAGTGTCAAATTCCCGAAGTGAGAGATCTAGTGACGCGTGGCCTCTTGATTTAGACGACTGAGATTTACTTCGAGACCTTTAGGATTTCGGGGCTTCTGGTGATACTGCTGCCAAGGTCAAAGGTCCTTGTTGGTTTGAGATCAACGATCCACAATTATTTCGGGAGTTCGGGCTTTGGTTCTTCGAGACTTTTCAATTCATAACTCCCACAATCCTCTGAAGTAAATCTTTCGAAGTCCGAGATTTATCGACACGTGTCCTCAACATTAAATGGCTCAGATTTACTTTGGGACTTCGACTCCTTTGCCTAGTCGTTAATCCTTGCACTACTTCGAAATCCCGAATGCCCGAGAGCCGCTGATCTGAAATGCTCCTGGGTTCTTCGTCATTGAAAATCGAGTCTGTTTGCTTGTTGGTGATTCAAGCCTGAAATGGACTGCTCTGAATGTTGCACTTTGTGCTCAAGGCTGATACCTGCACAGACTACAGACTTGGTCGTCCTGTGACCTCTTGACAACTATATGTGATAACATTGGCTCCATAGGGGATGGCATGCTCCCTGTGAACTTCCAAGAACAAGCGGTTCCAGTGCCTTAGCTGTTGGGTCATGGAGTCGATCTCAAATACATCCCGCTGAGGACCACAGACTGATATGTAAACTATCTACTTGAAAATAAAGCAAATACACATGCTCCTGAAGGAGCTTATTTATGTACAAACCTACACTAACTGATTTTTACAAAGTGCTAGGTGAAAGCGAACTTCCATCAGAGCCATTCAAGTAACCTCCTAACTGAAAACTTATTTACTCTGTCACTGATCCACAAAGGATAATGAATCTGTGACAACAAATCGATTACATTCTTCAGCTCTCCTCCAAGTGATGAAGGTAAGATAAAGTTGGTAGGCTTCAATACATGGAAAAAATGAAACTCCATGTATTCCCCTACAAGGTCATAAAATAGGTGACAAAACTTACTGGGTTGGTAATAGACAGCCTGTTCCGTCTTACAGTTGCTCGCATTTGGCTAAATGTTTGTGGCAAGCACAGGTGAGTGAAAGGTTGATGCAGGCTGCTGATCCACTTCTCCTTGGTCTACTATGATCACATCTGCTAGCCGATGGCAAGAAATCTCATAGTGTATATCACAGTATGGATCTTTTTCTTTAACATGCCGCTCTTGGTAAAAGATTTCACTTTCATAATAAGGCTGGATGCTAATGCCTTTTTCTTCAAAAAACACCTCATCATCTTCATCACTGTCTCCATAATGATCAAATAGAGGAGGAGTCTTGAATGACATGCCAAGAGGTATCTTCTTCCCAACATGAGAAAATTGTTGTTCATTACTAAACATAGTCTACCTTTCAAGGTCTAACCCAGGAAGCAATATCTCATCGTCATCATATGAGTCAAAAGTAGGCTGCTCATATCTAGGCTTTTTAAAGACAGGGCTATAAAGAATATCAACTTCCAGAACATACTCAATTTCTGCACTTTCCTTACTGAGACAACAAACACAACTTTAATCTCATGCAAATGAACATGGAAGAGAAAGAGTTGATTCCTCATCAAAGGCATCTTCTTCATCCTCACAGCCTTCATAAGAAACAACTATATCTTGAACACAGTATTTATACTCCTCATAATAACTATGACAAATTAGCTCAAAGGAATAAAACTTTTGACAATGCATATTGAAAACTTAATGAAACTGTCCCACGGAGGAGATGCTAGCAAGGGGAAAGGATTGATACCACTCACAAGCATCTACCTCTAATGAGTACATGAACATCTTCATTAATTCATCCTCATGGTGTATTCCCCATTGATGCATGAGTTCATGAAACTCAAGCAGATGCTCAACATGGTTGTCATCTCTATGTTCTCTAAATGTGGGCAAAAAATCACCCCACTCATCCATAGTAGGAACAACATTTGGAAAACCAGGAACAACATAGAAATTAAAATGAGCAAACCTCCGAGCCAAGATGGCTTCCATCTAAAATAATGACTTCTAAAAATTGTGGAGTTGCCATTGGATTCTTTAATCATGGAGTCGCTAGGTGAATGATATGTAGTCTGAACATGTCTTATCTTTGTTCACCATCAAAGATCATATCTGATCGTTGTCGTTCTCCCAGGGATGATACTTCACTTCCATCCCCGTAAACGATGCCATTAATGTTAGCACTGAGAGTCATCTCCAGACTGCAAGAGAATAAGCCTAGTACCCATCAAAATGTTTGGTGGATGTTGGTTTTATGAATGGAGGTCAAATGGACAAAACTCAGTACAAGAATGATTTGAATCACAAAAACTGGACAAGCAATGCACAGGGAAGTGAGGTCCTCATTAACTTTAGTCAGTGATTTGAGTTTAAGGGTGAGGAGGAGGAAGACTTAGTGAGAGGGGTGAACAAGTCTGCCATGAGCATCCAACTTTCAAGCAGCTTGGTGAAGAAAAACTCAGGCTCAAGAGCACTCTTGAACTCAAGTTTCAGACACTGAAATATGTCACAGCAACATAGTAATCAAACCTACATTATCATGCAACTACAACAACTCGACTGGATCCTCCATGCCCGAGCCTTTTAGCATAAGGGGAAATAAGGTAACAAAGAAGCTGACTAAAATTGGTCACAACACTACTGTAATTAAACCTACATTACAATAGAACCACAACCCTCGACTGGATCCTCCATGCTCGAGTGTTTCAACACAGTTTAAACAAAGAGATGAAATAAGTTGACTTCTATTAATGCGAAAGTCTCAAATTTGATACATAACCAGAGAACATTTCTGGCATCAAAATTACACAGTAGGGAGATCGGCTCAACCAGTTGACGACCATAACAAAATATTGAACTGATCTATTTATACTCAGATTAGTCCACAACTACTAGGAGTGTGATCTGGCCATTGCATTCAAAGCCTTTTTTCTGGGCCTTCTTTTGTCACAATGTGCATGCATCCTTTTGTCAGACGCGAGCTCAATTCAACATGGGCCCACAGGAAAACCGTCCATAGGGGTACCTCAGGCTAACATTTCTGTCTACACGGCCAGATCCTCCATGCCTTCTATTTATGGAGTGAGTCGAGGTTTCAACCACCACTCCTTTTTCATTAACTACTTTTTCTTGGGATCGCGACGAGGCTTAATGCCTAGGGGGCTGCCATGTGCTGCTTTCGGATTTAATGTTAAATGAGCATGTGATTGCGGGGCCATGATAGGTGGTTTAGACTCACACCACTTTTGAGCCCGCAATCCACCACCTTCCGTTAGGTATCTCCTTCGCTCTACCATGGTTTCAATTGTGGGACCGCTCAAGAATTTTATCGTTCGAGCATGTTGTGTCCCCGCAATGAAACGTGGTCGTTGATCTGATCGCGATCTGCGATCTGGGCGCACCTACTAAATTCAGTGCCATCGCTAAATTTTATCCGTGTGCCAACTTTAGGGTCATTCTAACCGTGCTTGGAGATGGCGCTACCTTTGGCGCTGAATAAGAAGACTTCCTGGAGGATGATCTGACGTGGTGACCTTATATCACTGTGTTGACATGTCATAAAAAGAGAGGTGACACGTGTCACTTGGAAACAAGCAGATGATATGCCCAAAGGTGTCTGGACTGAGTGCCACATGTCATCGCTAGATGGATGCCAGGTGTCATGATTGATGAGAGTGCCACATATCTGAACTGATCACTACCACGCACTTTGGCACTTCAGAGCTCGGGGGTGGTATGCATGTAGAGCTGGGGCTCCGAAGTGAACGACGATTGTCGATCTAGGGAGGACACGCGATATGGATCTGTTCACTACGGGATAAAACATTCTGGATGAAAACGAGAGCGAGGAGGCTGAAACTCCCGAATCCCGGAGTCTCGAAGCAAACTACCACCATTAGATTAGGATGGACACACAACAACAATCTATGGACTTCGGAAGAAAACACTTCTGGTGAAAGAGAGAAGGGAGGAGCTAAAACTTTTGAAGTTTGGATTCCCAAAGTAAAATTTGATCGTCTGATGGAGAAGGACGCATGGCGCTTGATCTACAACTCTGGGGCTTCTGCCTAGCCACTAATCCTCGCTCAACTTTAGCATGCCGAATACACGCGAGTTGTTGATCTGATCGTGATCTATGATTTAGGAAAGCCTCACTTTTGTTGCCACGCGCCGCTTTTGGATGGACCCTGGCTCCTGCTGTGAAGATCAATGGCTCACAATTACTTCAGGCTTCAACTCTTAGGGACTTTTCAATGCACAACTCTTACAATCCTCTAAAGTGTCGAATTCTCGAAGTGAGAGATCTGGTGACGCATGGCCTCTTGATTTAGACGACTGAGATTTACTTCAGGACATTTAGGACTTTGGGGCTTCTGGTGATACTACTGCTAAGATCAACGGTCCTTGTTGGTTTGAGATCAACAGTCTACAATTATTTCGGGAGTTTGGGCTTCGACTCTTCGGGAATTTTCAATGCATAACTCCCACAATCCTTCGAAGTGCGAGATCTGCCAACGCGTTTCCTCAGCCTTCAATGGATCATATTTAATTCAAGACTTTTACTCCTCTGCCCAATCGTTAATCGTTGCGCTACTTCAAAATCCCGAACGCCTGAGAGCTGCTGATCTGAAATGCTCCTGGGATCTTCGTGATTGAAAATCAAGCATGTTTGCTTGCTAGTGATTCAAGCCCGAAATGGACTGCTCTGAATGCTGCACTTTGTGCTCAAGGCTGATATCTGCACAGACCACGAACTTGGTCGTCCTGTGACCTCTTGACAATTATATGTGATAACAGAATGGACATGCAATTTTTTCAAGATTAGCAGTAGCAACATTTAAGGACTTTATTCACAAGGTTTTAGAAGTTTACTTGGATGATTGGAAGTGTTTAGTTTATTGAAGGATCATGTTGAAGTGTTAAGACTGATGTTAGACAGAGATAGACAATGTCATATTTCATTGAATATTAAGAAATGCATTTTCAGCGCACCTTTTGGTATTTTGTTAGGGCATGTGGTGTGTAAATAGGGTTTGCTAGTTGATCCTGCTAAAATTGTTGTCATAGTTAACTTACCACCACCGAAGTCAGTGTGCCAGTTGAAGAGTACACTTTGTCATACAGGGTATTACATGAATTTTATAAGGGGATATGCACATATTACTCAACCAATGGAGAAGTTGTTGAAGAAGGACACTAAGTATCAGTGGAGTGAAGAGTGCCAACAGAGCTTGGAAATTTTGAAAGATAAAATGGTAATTGTGCCGATTTTAGTGTTTTCAGGCTAGGCAAAGAATTTCATGTGCATGTGGATCCATCTGCAATAGCATTAGGAGCAGTATTGACACAACCAGGAGAAGGTGATATAGATCACCCTATAGCATTTGCAAGCAAGAAGTTATCAGATTCATAACATAACTACAATACTACAAAAAGGGAAGGATTAGCTATGGTGTATGCATTGCAGAAATACATACATTATTTGTTAGGACAACATTTCAAGATGTTTACATATCATTTTGCTAATAGATATTTAGTTAATAAGCCAGTGTTGGGGGGAAGGATATGCACATGGCTACTTTTGTTCCAACAGTTTGACTTTGAATTTGTGGTGAAGCCTGGAAGATTGAATGTAGGACCAGATCACTTATCCAGGATAACCAATGGAGAAGAACGCAGTAACTTGGAAGACAACTTCCCAGATGCACAATTGTTTTTAGTACAAATAGTTGATGAGTATTTTACTGACATTATTGAGTTTTTGAGTACAATATTTGCACCAAACAAATTTAATGCTGCATAGAAGAAAAATCTGGTGGCTGAGCTGCAGACTACCAATTGATTGCAGGTCACTTGTACAAACTTGGTGCATACAACATTTTGAGGAGGTGCATTATGGAGCATGAAAGACCCATCATTTTAGCATAAGCACATGAAGGGATTGTTGGAGGACACTATGCAGGGAAAGCCACTGTGCAGAAGGTATTGCGTGCGTGATTATGGTGGCCAACAATTCACAAGGATTCATAGGAGTACTGTCAAAATTGTGAGGTCTTTCAGAGAGTTGGAAAACCATCGAGGAGGGATGAGATGCCATTGAGACCTCAACTAACTTTGCAAGTGTTTGAAAAGTGGACAATAGACTTTGTAGGTCCAATCAATCCACCAACAAGAATATCAGGAACTAGATATATCATTATCTTAGGTATCTAGAGAGGTAGTGGGGGGCTTGAAGGGCCCATAATGATAATAGTGGAGACCACTCATTGTAAGGTGGACTAGATCCACTATATTATTAAATAAGACCCACTGTGGTAGTTAGATGTAATAAATGGAAGAGGACTTACTAGAAGGTTATACTTCTAGAAGGTTTCTCCTCTAGAATGATCTTAGTTTGTTGGTAGCACTATATAAAGGGGTTCAAGCAATGTAATGGGATATACAGAAAAAATATTGTGTTGTGAGTGGTAGCTCAATAGGAGGATTCCTCCTCGACGAGGCAAGTGAAGGGAGGATCCCTTCCATAATTGGATCCATTGTATGGTGTTTCCCTACCTCAAGGGTTTTCTATAATAAAAGTGGTGGTTTTTTATATTGTTCTGTATATCTTGTGAGGTGATTGTATTCATATATATTTAGTACTATTTTGGTATTGTGTATTCATATCTTTGGATCTTAGCAAGTGGTATTAGAGAAATATAGAAGAAACCACACTTTTATTATAGAAAACCCTTGAGGTAGGGCAACACCATACAATGGATCCTATTATGGAAGGGATCCTCTCATGTTCACTTGCCTCTTCAAGGGGGGCTTCCTCCTATTGAGCTACCACTCCAAATACAAAACTTCTCTTCATATCCCATTACATTGCTTGAACCCCTTTATATAGTGCTACCAACAACCTAATATTATTCTAGAGGAGGAACCTTCTAGAAGTAGAACCTTCTAGTAAGTCCTCTTACATCTATATATATAACTACCATAGTGGACCTTATTTATCAATATAGTGGATCTAGTCCACCTTACATTGAGTGGCCTCCACTATTATCACTATGGGCCCTCCGTCCCCCCACTACCTAGTCTACTTCAACACTATGGTCCACACTTATCCATGGGACCCTGGTATATGGTTGTACACCCTCATAACAAGCATTGAGGACAACGCTTTTGTAAGGGGGATGAAATATTAGGTATCTAGAGAGGTAGTGGGTGGCCCAAAGGGCCCATAGTGATAATAGTGTAGGCCACTCAATGTAAGGTGGACTAGATCCACTATATTATTAAATAAGGCCCACTATGGTAGTTATATATAATAAATGTAAGAGGACTTACTAGAAGGTTCCTCCTTTAGAATGATATTAGGTTGTTGTTAGAACTATATAAAGGGGTTCAAGAAATGTAATGGAATATGAAGAGAAGCTTTGTATTTGGAGTGTATCATAGCACTTTCCTTGGTAAGAAGTGTGGGCAATTTTTTTTTTAATTTTTACATATTTTTTTCGGAGAAGAAAAAGAGGGACGCGACATTTCAAACAATTAATGTATAGTTCTGTGCAACATTTGCAGGAAAGAGTTGTATATCTGAGTTCTTCTTAGAAAAACACCCAATTTTAAAAAAATAATCATCTGAAACGAAGTCCAGGAAGTCAAGATATCGACATTTTAAAATCTGCAAATTTTCAGGGTTTTTCCGCGGACATCAACATTATTTTTTATTTATGTAGCACTTGGAGTCCGAATTGGCTAAAATAAATTGCAGATTTGAGTTCCTATTTCAAAAATAGTTGATTTCAAGAAACAAATCACCGAAATCAGAGCTTCAGAAGTGAAGATATCGCTGATTTAAAATCAATGATTTTTGGTATTTTGTGACGACAACAAGATTACATAGTTCATAATTTTGCACAAGGTGTTCAGATTGCTACCAGATAAATTCCATTGAATATATTATTTTAATATTTTTCTTTTTGTACATTATATGTGGTGTTTCCAATGGATATGCACTCTCAACTCATGGAAATTCTACAAAAAGTTGAAGCCCTCAAAGCCGATATGGATGACCACCTACAAGGCATCAAGGCTAGTGTACACGACTAAACAAAAAATTATCACAATAGTCTACGACCATTGGCTCTCCTACAAGACGGATATCTTATGGTAGACATCAGGGATGAATATAATCAATAAGTATATGTTTGGTATCATTTTGAGGCCGATTGTGATGCTTGGTATATGGATAGTTCTCATTTTTGGGATGACAACGACTTTCATATTTTATTTGATGAATCTACTCCACCTTTTGTAGAGAACATCAATGTGACAAATCAGGAGCCAATTATGATTATTAGTGTCCATGTATCTTCTACAGTGACATTATTCCTTCCAAATACAACTATGATCATTTCCCACTATGAGGATGGATCTTATTATTTAGATCCACATAATAGGAGTCAATCTTTGGAGCATCATTTTCAGTTGATTATTGGGTTCCGATACCTTCTGCATGGAGTTCACATGAGCACTCAAACATGGGATCCTGGTTTACAATGGTGGTTGGACTACTTCAACATGGTGGATTTCATTTCTACATGGGACTATGGTTCTCTAGTTTACTTCAACACTATGGTCCACACTTATCCATGGGACCTTGGTATATAGTTGTACACCCTCATAACAAGCATTGAGGAAAACGATTTTATAAGGGGGATGGTATGTTAGGTATCTAGAGAGGTAGTGGGGGGCCCAGAGGGCCCATAGTGATAATAGTGGAGACCACTCAATGTAAGGTGGACTAGATCCACTATATTATTAAATAAGGCCCACTATGGTAGTTAGATATAATAAATGTAAGAGGACTTACTAGAAGGTTCTTCCTCCATAATGATCTTAGGTTGTTGGTAGCACTATATAAAGGGGTTCATGCAATGTAATGGGATATGAAGATAAGTTTTGTATTTGGAGCAGTAGCTCAATAGGAGGAATCCCCCTCGAAGAGACAAGTGAATAGGAGAGGATCCCTTCCATAATAACATCCATTGTATGGTGTTTCCCTATCTCAAGGGTTTTCTATAATAAAAGTGTGTTTTCTTCTATATTGCTCTATGGATCTATTGTGTATTTAATATTTGTGGTTATTATATTTCTAGATCTACTCAGGTACTTAACACATTAAAACGACATAATACTTAACCAGATGGGTTGAGGCAGCAACAATGAAGGATTACAATGAATAGACTGCAACATGATTCCTATTTGAACATGTAGTTATAAGGTTTGGATGTCCAAGAATATTGATGAGTGATTAGGGGACTCACTTTATCAACAATACAATCTAAGCAATGCTTGAAGAATTTGAGACACATAATCAGAAGAGAACTCCTTCTCATCCTCAGGGAATGGGATAGTAAAATCATTTAACAAGATATTGGAAAATGCCTTGACCAAGATTTGTAATGTAAACAAGGATGATTGGGATTTGAAGGTACCAACAATACTATGGGCTTACAAAACTACATGCAAGAAGCTAACAGGGAAAACACCTTTTAGGTTGGTGTATGGACATGAAGCACTAGTTCCCTTGGATTATTTGATACCAACTCTGCACATTGTAGCTATTACAAAAATGATAGAAAGAGGTGTAACACAAGAAATATTATCTCAACTCATGGAAATAGAGGAAGACATGATCATAGTTGGTTTCCATCAGGAGGTACAAAAAAAAAAGGAAAAAGCCAGGAATGAAAGACATATTAAGAAGAAGAAATTCAAAGTAGGAGATATGGTTCTCCTCTATGATAGTAAATACTTGCAGCATCCAGGGAAGTTCAAAATGCATTGGCTAGGGCCATATGAGATAAAGTCTATCACAAATGGAGGTGTTGTGCAGTTGAAGGACTTAGCAGACAAGGAAATGCAAGGAATGATGAATGGTAGTCGACTGAAACTGTATAGGGACAATCGACCTACCAACCCTCAGTAATTACAACGCACAAAGTAGAATTGTACATAATGTATATAGTAAGAATAGAAGAAAAAGAAAGTTGAAAAAGAAGAAAAAGAAGAAAAAGAAAAGAAAAAGTAGAAAAAGAAGAAAAAAGTAGAAAAATGAGAAAAAGCCAAAAAGAAGTAGTAAGACAAATTAGTGGTAGACAGATAGTTGAGAATGGCAGCGCGCAACAGACTGAAGACTGGTGTGACAAGAAGTGAAGATACCATGTGCAGGACAACTATGACATAAGGAAAGTCCAGTGCGCTAGGGAAATAGTACAGTAGAAAAATACTGCGCACCGAAAAAAGGAAATAGTTGGGAAAAGAAATACCGGCCACCGGAAAAATGAGGCACAAAACGAACATTTATTACAGTGAAGGAAGCATTCCCGATAAGATTTGGAGCATTTATGACAACACTATAAACAAAAAAATTGTGTCCGACAAGCCACATTGTGACTTCAAGAAAACACAGAGCTAAGGAGTAAGAAGCTAAGAATGCACAGGCGATTTAGAAGGCAGTTAGTGAGATTTTCAAGAAAATCCACATATATTTAAGCAAGATGGCACCACCAAAGCTCGAATCTCCTAGCAGGATAGCGAGAAAAGCATGCAACTCCATAAGGTCGTCGCAAGAGACAACAATGGAAGTGGAAAACCCTACGCAACTAGAGGGAGTGGTGGATGTAGACACCATTCCTTCCCTGATCATAGAACTAGTGAGCCCTACAGTGGTTGAGGAGTAGGAGCCAACCCCTACGATAGAACAACTGCAGATCCACCCACATAACACGATAGAGGATCAAAACTAGACACACCAACCCAACAGGGAAACGATCCAGGCAACATATGAAGCAAATGAGAAAAGAACTGAGTCCAATGAGTCGAGGGTTCAATCTGGCATAGATCTAGTGTCGTAGGAGCAAATAAAAGTCAAAGAGATTGTGGAGCAGGAGCAGGATTCTGGCAAAGAGAAAGAATCAGACGATTATGGAAGCAATGAAGGCCTGAAAAAAAAGATTTTCCTTATATTTTCTCCTGCGTCGCTGGAAGAGGAAGAGAAAATGTGCTAAGAGGTAGGGCCCTCAAGGACGAAAGCAAAGGGGAAATGGAAAAAAATGGTCCAAAGGTCACCACGCAAGCAACCAGAGGTAACCCTTGTGTTACCGTGAATACTAGCATGAGTGGAGGTTTTACCATATTTGCTAGGATGCGTAGATAAACTGTGCTATGCAGACCACAATGTAAAAGATAGAGACAAGTTTCTGAAATTTGAGCCACATGTATACATGGAGAGAAAATGGGTTAGTGTGAAAGAAGTACCAATACTAGAACCCAAACAATGTATAACATGTTTATATAACATAGGTATAATGAATCTGCTAGAGATCCCGCATTTTGGAATGGGTAAGGACGTAAATAACTGCGTCAAACAATTAGTGGCAGTAATGCACAAAGGAATTTTGTGGCTGGATAGGCCAGTCTCTATTAACGTCAAGTTAATTGCGAAAATAACAAGTCTGCTCACAGATGGTGAGAAACCTACACAATATATGGATGACAAGACCAAGGAGAAAGCCTTGGCAGAGGAAATGAAGCAAACCTGTGGAACATAGAGAGGATCCAGGGAGATCATTATAAACATAATCAATGAACCAATGATGAGGTTAGAAAAAACTCTTATGGCATGTGAATTGCTAAGGAAGTGTTGCAAAGAAGAGGCACCAACAAGGGTGATAGCAGCAGTTGCGCAGTGCACAAAGGGGACTATACTTAGCTGGAGTCCATACTTGTTGAATTTATTTTTGGATGATTGCAAAGGCACCCAGGAATTAAGCATAGAATTCCACTATTCGTGGTTACTCATAGTTATTGCATTAGAGGGATGTAAACACCCCAAATACAACGTATTATGTCGGAGAATCGAAAAGTGCTGCGAAACACAATACGAAACATTGTGGCAGACAACAATCACAAAGGAAAGAAAGACAAACTCCATCATATTTGTGACATATTTTGAAGAAATACAGGAAAAGGTGGCCGAAACTTGGAGGATCCCACCTAAGATGGTGGAGGAATACAAGAATATAACCAACTTCAAAGCATCAAGGCACAATATGTGGATCCTATCAAAAAGGGATCCAAAGAAGTAGTGGTTGCAGATGAGATACTATGTCACAACAGAGGAAGTGCAATGGGCAATGAATGACTGGAAGGAGGAATGGAAGGTTCTAGTGGAGCCAAGAAAAGATAAGCAACCATCAGAAGTGGGATCCTCACAGAAGAAGAGTATCCCAATAGGAAATACAAGAAAAGTAACAGTGCACATGAAGCAGACAGGGGGGAGCGCAACAACAAGAACACTTAGACAGAAAAAGGCTATCCCCAAGCCTATCACATAGTAGAAGAAATGAACAAAGGACACTAATGGAGAGACACATAGGGAAGATAACATCCCTGTAGAGGAGGGACAAGCAGGAGGGGACATACCAGAGACAGATACCCCAATCACAACAGAGAAAATGGAGTCAAGGCCACCGAGAGAACTATTTTATAGTTAGGAGGAGCACGCAAGAAAACAAAGGTGCATAAGGAGGTCCCCTAGTATACTATAACATAAGATGATGCATAATTAGTCATGGAAAAAGTACAGGACTGCGTCGTAGAAGCATATGAAGATGCAGAAAAACAGAGAGAGAAGATAATGCAAGAGTTGACAGAAGTCAAGCAGGTCTTGGAGTAGATACAATTTACCAAGGCACAACACAAAGGACAAACACAACAGTAATAAACAATGCACGAACAACACATACCAAAGCAAAGTGAGGAGGAGACAATACAAATAATGACAGTGGCAAGTAAAAACTTTAGCATTACTAAAGACATGTTGCAAATGGATGAAGACATGGCACATAAATAGGTCAAGGACGTGGAACAGTTGGAATTCGTATTGGCTAAGATACCAACAAAAGCGCTATATAAGTTGTAGATGAGAGTCACACAAGAAGTACAATTGAGAGCTAGGACGAATGTGACAAAATTGGAGACAACCAAGGAAGAGAAGGAGGTGCTAGAGATAGTCCTCAAAGAAGTGCAGATCAAACGCAAGGAGGAAAAACAACGTGCAGAGAAGCTAGAGAAAATACTTGAGGAAGTCTTCCAAATGATCCCAGACAATGCACTAGCAAAAGAACTTAGTGTGGAAGAAAAGATAAATAGGATAACGTAGATGATGGATGGGTATAAACAGGAGATAGTAGAATTGGTTGGGAAGCTGACAACAACCACGCCTCCAGAGGTTAGATCAGAGAGAGAGAAACAATCAACATAATAAACAGAAACTATCGTGCTGGAAGTAAAAGAAGTAGCAGAGCTCTACGAGAGCACCACATAGATCTGGATGATCCTGGAAGAAGATGAAGGGATCCAACAGTTGGATCATAGGGAAGAAAAGTTGAATGTCGCAATCTAGGTTTTGAGGCAGAGACAAAATATGATGAGTATTCCAGACAGGCTAAAAAGCACGTAGGAGATGAAAAATATGCAAGCAGATTTGAAGACAATCTAAGGGGAAATATAAACAAGACATGCTCAATTCGAGCCCCTGCAAGAGGAAGTAGAGAATATGATAGCAGAGTTGGAAACAGAGAAAGGTCGACTAGAACAAGAACACTCAGAGAGTATAAAAGTGTTGGAGGAGCACATAACAATGCAGGTGGTGGAGACCCTGACAGAAAAGAGTGCGTAGGCCAAGACACAAGTAGATGCACTCACAAAGAAGTTCTAGGAATTGGAGAGATCTGTTCAGGAGGCACACATTTCCTGAGTGGCTCAGGATGAGCCATAGGTTAGTGTTGGGGGCTTGTTGGAGCAGGAAATTGTGGGGTTCAGCACAGTAAACGAAGCTAAGAGCTAAAGAATGGACCAAGGAAGTAGCACGTGCCATGAAAGAAGGAAAAGCGTCACGATAAAGGGCAAAGGAAGCAATTCACAAGGAATTAAGGAAGATCAACGTAGAGTCAAAGCAAGGAACAGTTGGATCGAAGACCAACCACACAGAAAGTAGTTAGAAAGTGGAGAAGTGGAGTCCACTTAGAATTAGGGTTTTGAGTCACGATGTAAGGGTTTTTACCCACTTTTGTAATATAAATAGAGGATGTATGAGGTAGATAGGGATATCTTAGAACTCATGTGTGGAGAACCTATTTTTGGAGAACTTTTGAGTCTTGAGTCGCAGTGGTAGTTTTTGGCTGAGAGATGTGGAGCTTGATTTGTATCAGTTTTGGAGAATCATGAAGTATAATTGAAGGCAATGTTGCAAGCTGTGGAGCTTGGTGTGACACTGGTCAACCTCATGCACCATTGATAAACTAATGATGTAATTCGTGAAATGCTATTTTGATGAAGAATAATAAGAAGTAGAAGATCTTTGTGGACGTAGCCCAGGGGGGGTGAACCGCAGTAAAATCATGTGTTGAGATGTGTTTGAATGATGTTTTATTTTTTATGCAATTATGAATGAATGATGAACGACTAGAATAATATTTTGTAGCGCACAATACTGATAATGAAGAATGAAATAACTGTTACATCTATATGAATGGTATAATGAAGTATATGATATGATGCATGCTAAAGTAGAATATGTAGAACATCCCCAATCCCTTCCATGACTGCAAACATCTGCATCCTACAGTTACCCATAAGCCATCTCGGGTGAGACTGCGTTGTGCATTCTGTGCGCGGTGTAGTCTTCTGGTTTACCAAAGGGGCCGATGGTTTCTAGGGTTTTGTTGGAGAACTAAGGTAGAACTCGAGTCAAACCATATATCCAACAACCTTTATTCATTCTATTTGTTAGAAGAATACATTGCCCATGAAAAGCAATCTAGTTCTTTTTACTAGCCTTAACTAGATGTAGTCAGGCACAAGTTCAAAGCCTACGAAGGAATTATAAGCCAAAATTTGTATAGATATCGTCCCATTTTCCAATTTATCTCCTTCCTACCAAACAAAGCCGCTAACAAATGGTAATAGTGGAATGACAAATGGTAACAATTGAATTAATAGTTATGGTTGTTGTATGTATCATAGAAAGTAATTTTATCCTCGTGTCATGTTGGTGATATGGCTACATATCCAGTGTGATTCTCCCAATAAATCTTTGTGCTCTTCATTTAAATCTGAATGTAATTTTCATTTCCGTGTTACTCACACAAAGAAAAGGTAAAGACTAATTCAATGCTTCACCTTTTCCCGAAGACTTTTCATAAATAAAGTCTATGGTAGTTGGAGTTTATAAATATGATATTGTGTGTGAAATGAGATGTGGCCCATTTATTATAACAAATGTTTGTTTTGTTGGGTCACATCACATAACAAAGACATGGAATTTTAATGTTAATGAAAGTCTGTTCTAAAATTTCATGTGTTTCTTCGACAATCTATTCACCTCTCTCCCAAAATATGTTATTAATATCAAAATCAGGTTATGTTATTTGAAAGTAAATTATTCCACAACATTACAAGATTTCAATGTCTTTCCAAGCCGCATGTAGGTATGTGTAGAAAAATAAGGGATAACTAAGGAAAAGGGAATGGAACATTGAAGAGAATTTTGGGTGGAGGCATTGTAAAAGGAATACTCCCACATTGTTCTCTTCATCGGTTTCATAATAGGAAATGTCTCAACCAAATGTGAGAAAGCATTGACAAAATTCAATGGTAGTAGGCCATGGAGGATGGCTATGATCCCTCGAACAAACATCCACATGAAATGCCAAACACCAAGACATTCAATAGGCCTGAATCATCCTCCTCCTCCTCCTCCTTTGTTATTGTTGGGTGGTCGAAGCATGCGTACTAATATGTACATCATGAATTTTATCAATATTATTGTGTGATAGGATTACATGACCTCATGCATGGATCACATCATTGTCGTATGCAATACCATGCATGTACCAACTAACAAGTGTCTATGATTTTTTCTATTTATTTCTATTTGTCTTTTCCATGTATTTCTCCAACAAAATTACCATTTTACAAGGAATCTATAGGTTCCATACTATCGTTCATGACCTTGTAGATATATTTTGAGCCTAAGAATCATGGATCTAGGGAAATATCTAAGGGTAAGGCCCTCTAAACATGGTTTAAGCCACAATAATTGTCTTTACCACCCCAAATCCACGAATTTGTGTGTTTAATCCATCTATATCACATGAATTTCATCTAGTGTCAAATGATGACGTATTTTCCACCAAGCTAAGAGTTATCTCACAATGACACTCTTTATTGTCGAGGTGTACACTTGATTTTGCATCGATATATAGTCCATGAGGAAGTTGATAGGGTTTTGAATGATTTCCATTCGAGAGCATGTGGTGGTCATCTTTTTGGGATGGCAACAACCCATAAAATTTTACATGCAAGATACTTATGGCTGCCAATTTTCAAAGATTAGATCCAAGTAGTCCAAAAGTGTCATCCTTTTCAAATATTCACTATAAAAATGCATGCTCACCTAGCTCCTCTACACACTCTAGTTACTTTTGATCCCTTTGTTGAGTGGGGAGTAGATTTTATTACGTGTAAGCTTACTTCTACTAATAGTTAAAATTACATTAGTGTGGCTATGGACTACTTTGCAAAGTGGGCCAAGGCTATGTTGAATTCTTCAAATGATGGTACTACATCGACCCTTTTCATGTTCAACCATA
Source organism: Picea engelmannii (assembly GCA_009831015.1). Taxonomy (NCBI): domain Eukaryota; kingdom Viridiplantae; phylum Streptophyta; class Pinopsida; order Pinales; family Pinaceae; genus Picea; species Picea engelmannii. The sequence goes on along the minus strand of ML804504.1, from coordinate 253,009 downwards.
TTATCACTAGGGTTGGCATGCCCTAGACAATCATCACTAATCATGGGTCTCATTTTTAAAATAAGATGATGATCAAATTAGTCGCCAGGTTGGGTTTTGGCAAGAAAATTCGTTACCTTACTATCCTTAGTCCAATGGTTAGTTGAAGCTACCAATAAGGTTTTGAAAACCATGACATAGCAAATGGTTAATAAGAACAAGATCAACTAGTATCTCATGTTGTTCTCTTCTCTATGGGCATATTGAACCTTCATTCAGATTTCCATCGAGTTTACACATTTTTAACTTGTACATGGAGTAGAGGCAATTCTTCTAATTGAATGTGAGATTCCTTCTTTGAAACTAGTTATAGACTTTTGGCTCGATACTCTACCAAGGAATAATGTAATACCCCGAGTTTGACCCCCAAGTTGTAATTGTATATGTACATATGATCTTTTAGGGCGGTGAACTAATATGTTTTGGGTCGGAGTGCCTGTGATGATCAAAGGCCAGAGAGCCTATATTGTAAGTTGTACATATGTGATAATTAATAAAAATAACACCATGACTGAATACCTTAAGGCAAAAAGCGTATGGGGGCTAGGACTCCACGCGAGGGAAAGGTAAAGGGGTTTAGTACTAAGCCAAATTCATAACATTTTATTAGCCTAAAGTCACTTTATGAGGGTATGTTACCTAAGTCATAAGGTCATAACCTTGGATAAGCCTAAAGTCATAACTTTATGAGATATAACCTAAGTTCCTAAGTTTCCAAAGAGGAGAGAGGTGTATGCAATGGTGCCATGTGTCAAAAGGGAACCATGCATACAAAGGTCAAGGGGCTTAGTGGAAGATACAATTCTACCTTTGCTCTGCCATGGTTTTCATGACCTTCATGTTACCAGTGCCATTTCCATATACATGTATGCTACTGATCAACTAAGTTGGGGTGAGTTGAGGGAAGCTCTGTAACTCTATTTGGTACTTGAATACCTTGAATTCTAGGTAAATTCTATTGGGGATAGAGTGCACAATTCTCATTGGGTTTCCTTGAGGGAGGCTAGAACACTGGAGTGAGAATTGTTTGGGTGGTTTCCAAGGTGTGAAGCATAGAGGGTGCTTGGAGATTCCTAAGTGCAGTTGGATTTCCTAGAGCCATAAAGTTTTGAGACTTCCTGGCCAACCTATGCTAGAGCCTTGGACGGGAAGTGGGACAACCAAAGGGACTGTGATGGATATAAGGGGGTACACTTCCTTTGTTTTTGAAGGCTTGTTGGCACCCAAGGTTTTGGGGAAGTTGCGCACGCGCACCACAAGTCAATTACGCATGCACAAACATGAAGATACATTGCACAACACAAGGAAGGATCAACAATAGCGCCAACCGAAGGAAGATTGTGTTCGCTAACCCATTTTTACACCATGTGATAGGAATTAAGATGACCACATTCAACAAATCTGAGAATATCTTCGAGAATATTTTGTACTTGAGCACTATAACGACACAAATGATCACAGACAAAGGTATGGATGAGATGCCAAGTTAGTTAGGATTTCCACACTCTAGGAAGATTTGGGGACTGCATGCAAACATGAAGAGTGTGTCGATATGGTGCTCACTTAAGAGAGTGGAATAGAGGAGTGGAGCCAAACAATCAGTAGAGTAAGTCTGAACAGAGGAGAGAACTGGAATAGAGCATGCATGCATGTGATAGAGAGTTGAATGGAATAGAAAAAGAGAGTTCCATGTCCAATTTTGTCTTAGTTTTGTATGAGTTTTGTAAGAGTATGTAATAGAGTCATATTTGTGTAGGAAGGAAGAAAAGAGAATAGAGTGCATAACATAGTGGAATGTAATGATTTTTGAATGAATCAGAGGCACAACATAGTTCTATGTGATACACGTCTGTCTTTGTATGCATTTTGGAAGCTAATGAACATAATTCAAATTCATTTTCTCTCTACAATTTTCTATGTGTATTATGAGTTGAATGGATATCGATATTAATGGATAATGCATATTAATCTATGTTTCATTATGCATGAATGAATGTATGTATGCCCGAGAGGTTTCCTTGTATGCACTATCCCTTCACATCTCACATAAGACTAAATGGTATTTGTTATTCTCATGGTGTCTCTGTGATTAAGGGATTTTATCCCCCATGGTCTTGGGTTTGGATCACAATAGATCAAGACTAATTGGTAGAGACAACAATCTCCCCTCAAAGACAAGCACACAAAAGCTAAAGAAAATAACTAATTAAACTAGGAGGAAGTAGGGATAGAGGAGAGAGAAGAAAGTGCACCTTGTTCTCACATCTAATGTTGATCCTCGCTCCAAATCGTTGAAAATCTCCCGATATTCTACTGGAACCAACCTATAAGAGAGATACAAAACAAGGGCTTCAACGAAAGTAGTTATACAATCCAAAGCATGTGCATATTATAAGTCATATTCAAAGTAAGTGTAGAAATGAACATACATTGAAGACAAATCCAAGGGAAACAAACTATTTTATTATCAACAAGTGTAAAAGGTAAGTTACAACCTTGTCCAACCTTTAGGCACTGTCTTGAAGCCAACTATCTGGGTTCCTCCATGAATCCTCAAGCATCAACTCAACCAATGTAATCTTCCTTCAATGACTTAGATAGAGATAAGGAGACACTCTATAGCTATATAACATGAGAAAGCAATTTTGGAAAAGGAGTTTCCATACTACAAGGGGGTGTTGCTCAGACAATTATAGGGAAGGAAGGCTTGCTAGATGCTGGCAACATAACTTTACATAAAAGGACTTGACCTATCCTTAGCCCTCAATGATTGTTTTATATCTTCCAAAAGAGGTTTGGGGAGTTGGATTCCATTGAGTATGGGCAAGGGTCATTGGGAAACAAGTCCAACCAAAAAACCCACCCAAAAACACATAATTATTTGTTTTTTTCACAAATTTTGAGGGCATCCATGGTTGCAATGTGGGAAAGTGCAGATGTCCACATGTTTCACTAGGAAAACACACAAATATGCTCTCAGGGCATGTTTTTTAAGTGGTTTAGGTCCTTTTGGGGAAAATTCTAGCAAGAATTAGGAAAGGGTTAGGCCATGGCACAAAAACATAGATGTGGCATTTTGTGCTATAACAAATGCCCCCTAATGTGTGAGGTCATAAGGGAAAAATGATGGTCGGAATACATTATGAACCCTAAGAGGTGAGGATGCATTGAAGAATCCATGGAGGTTCTCGAACAATTGATCCAAAAATAATAACCGTCGGCAAGGATCAAGCAAGAGTTTTTCTTCCCAAGTCGGGCATACCCATGCTCAGGAGTGATGTAAGCATGGCTGCTAAAGCTAGTACACTGCGGATCCATGGCATATATAAAATATAGCTAAAGTCCATGGCCATGAACAATACACAATGTATCCATGTGATATAGATGAAGTAGCAAGCATGGCCATGAAGAATACAAAGTGGATCCATGTCACAGTAGATCGTAGCCACAAATAGATACATAGTGGAGCTATGTCTCAAAATCAATAACAAAGGATAATTGGGACCAAAGCAACGAACAATATGATCCTCCATGAGTACTAGTCTATGAGGTGGCACCATATGAGTCAGGAAGGAGCATGAAATATGTGATTCTCATACTTCACCTGAAGTCTTCACTACGATCCCTTGTGGTACAAGTCCAAACTATGTGAATAAATGAGTCGAAGCTGAACAAAGTGAGACATCGTTTGATTATCGGTCATTGAGGTAAACCGTTAACAAACACGAGACATCCCATTGATAATGATAATGGGATTCAAGGTACCGTGGTACTATCTAACAAGTGTGAATGAATGAGCTGGCGTCGAACACCTGGTAGAAACTATTGAGTAGGGGAGAGATTACTACTATTGAGAAGGAAGTCCCCTCTCCATCCAAACATCACACCATAGTGTCTGGTCAAGTTCCTAGCAAGCATCGGTGGCTGACCATAAGTGAAAGGTTGGATACAAGTACCCTAGTAACACAAACAGGACCGAAGATTATCACTATCTTGAAGTTGGTCGAGGAAATTAGAAGAAAAATAATGATGCAACAAGTATTTCAAAAATACGTGTTGGGAAAATTTGAAAACCTATGTCGAAAATTATCCATTGCTTATCTACCTAGTTCACCCCCTCATGAGCAACAAATCACTGAATTTGGTGGCACAAATCAAAGAAGAGTGTTGTGGGTAATCCAAAAAGGATCCATAGAAGACTAAGGACAACTTAGAACTCGTAGAAGCAACTCATGAAGTTCAGAATGGCCTTAACAGATAAAGAAAGGGTAAAAATTCAAAGTCCTCAAAACATAGTCAAAGTGGCATCATCGCGAAGAGTAAGTCACAAGCTTTCCAACGGTGCAAGAAGATCGTCAAACAGAGTTATGGATCGAAAGATATTCACCGTCAAATTTTGGTCAACTTAGCCTAGTCAGCAGGGGATGAGTCAACATTTGTACCGCTGACGTCAACATCAATACAGATGATGTCAACATCCATACAACATACGTGGCACACACAGGAGGTGACATGTGTCATGCTAACATCAGCATGATGCCATCATGGTGATGTGGCAGCACCAGAGGCTGCCACGTGTCACTCATTTTTGGCATTTTTGGGTCATTCCATGGACTAGTAAAAATGCACCATGTGGCAGTTCATACAACGACTTGGTAGACCATACGGTGATGTGGCAGGTTGAGTTGACATACCATATGTTGACGTGGTAGGTGACTATACAGTTGGTTGACGTGTCCCAATGGTTGGCTTCCACGTGGTCGAGTCATGGGTTGCCAGGTGGTAGTGGGAAAATGCCCAATGAGGGCCCGAGAACGAAATTCCAAAAATAAAAAAAGGGATTGGCGGGTCCGCCAAATTCGACGGAACCCTGCCAAATCTTGTGCCCAATAGTCATATATAAACCACTGCTAAGATTGGCAGAACTACCATGTATTAATATATATATATATATATAAGTTATAACCAACAACCCAAAAGGGGAGGCCCGCGGGCTCGACCCCGGGACCTCCCCCTTTATCTACGCCTTAACAAATGCTCCGCCAACCACTAGGCCAAATGACCTTCGCTGTTTACAAAGCCAAAAATTTTATTTAAAAATTGAATCCGCCTAGTGCACCAGGGGAGGCACGTGAAGGTACGACCAACACGTTTTATGAGGCATTTTCTTGGCATTTATTGCAGGTTGCAGGGCACAAAAACCGAGACAGATTTTCTCTTGGGTCTGGGAGTGCTAGAGTCGGATTGAGGCGCAGAGATAGTCATTTTTGGGTAATTCAATGCCACGAATTCAATGGTGCTGTCTGTTTTTTGATCTCAGCAAAGCTTCTACAGCTTGATTCCAGAATGAGGTATACTTATGTATTTTGCCAAATTCTTTTGTTGAGTTAATAAAAAGGCCTACACATTTGAGAGCCAAAAACTTTTGCCAAAAGGCTTGGGAAAAACTCCATTATCAAGTTTTGTGTTCATATTTGATGCTCATGTCTCTTCATTATTGAGCTTTTCCTTCTTTAATAGTGCACTTTAATTTATGCTCATTTAATACAATTCTTTATAAGTCACTTCGATGAAAAGATCTCGGATCATGTTGGTATCAGAGCTATCAACTTTGACATGAATTGTTGAGTGTGAATGCTTAATAAGGATAAGAATAAGTAGGGTGAAGGAACACTTAAGACTTTAAATCCCAAAGTTGGCCGTGCATCTCGAAGGGAGAAAATGGCAGAAGAGGACAAGCGTGATGAGCAAGAGAAAAAAATTCTATATGGTCTTTTATTGCATGTCAGAAATGGTCGAATGAATGTATGGAGACTATGAGAAGAGGATGCAGAAGAAGGGGAAGAAAAAGGAAGCACAAGCTTATGATGGTGCTTTGGTAAATCAAGGGGCTGACGGAGACCCTCCCGAGCCTCCATCTTCACCATCAAGTTCTAGTTCTTCCTCTGAGCATTCTCATCATTCTCATTGTTCTAGCCATAAAGCCTCTTTTAAGAAACCATTATTAAAGCTTGATGTAAAATTTTCTTTACCTATGTTTAATGGAGTTTCTAATCTTGAAAAGATAGATAATTGGATCCAATAGGTTGAAGTATATTGTCGTGTTCAACATATTGATGAAGAGGAAGTTAAAGTACAACCGACTTCTCTTTGGTTGGAAGGCACCGCTCTCGTATGGTGGGAGAGAAGACTTCAGGACACAAGTAAGTGTGGCAATCTTCTTTCCTCATGGTCGGAATTTAAATCAGCGATAAGGAAGCAATTTTATCCATTGGGTTATTTACATAAAGCAATGATGGAATGGCAAACTTTAAGACAAAGTAAAGGTCAAACTGTATAAAGTTTCACAGAAGAATTTAGGAAGAAAGATCTTGCATTGAACATTCATTTGGATTATTATGAAACTTTAATGAAGTATATTGGTTCACTTCACAGTTATATTTGTCATACTTTTATATTGCAAGCCACTCACCTTGAGAAAAGGGGAAAGCATGTTCAAGAAGATCCCACAAAGAAGCCTCCCAATCTCCCACATAAGCCATTTAAGAAGTTCAAAAGGAAGGACAAGAAGACTGCCACAATAAAGAGAGAATAAGGAAATACATCTTGCACTAATTACAAGAAAAGTGGCCACGATGATGAACATTGTTGGAAACTGTTGAAATAATGTAACTACGAAGAACATTCTTATTATTATTTTATTATTGGATTAAATCCCCATTGTGGATTAATTATGTCATTATTATTATTGGATTAAATCCCCATTGTGGATTAATCATGTCATTATTATTATTATTGTTATTAGATTAATCCCCATTGAGGATTAATCAAGTCGGTAATTGTATAAGGACCAAATCCCCTTTTGCGGATTGGTCATCGGACAATTACAAAGTGCAAAATAAGAAGTCGGCCCCAACAATTATAATGAAAGGGCCAGAATTAATTAAAGATGGGTTTACCCACCCAGAGTGAGAGGTCGGCCCTGCCAGATGGTGATTCTTCACACGTGCTAGATTGATATAAATAAGAGGCTAGCGCCTCACTTCTTAGACACACTTCACTTGCTCATTATCTTATGAGGCAAGCTGCAATTGGAAGTTGGAGTGAGGAGAAGAAGGGTGGTGCATCTCTTGGGGAGGACTTTCTGTATTGGTTTGATTTATCTCTTGAACATTGTATAAGCCATTTATGATAAGGAAGTTTTTTCTGGGTTTTCTTCCCCTAAAGGGTTTCCCAGGATAAATGTTGTGTCTCTTGTGGATGTGTATTTCTCAGTGATCTTGTTCTTATTATGCTCTTATCTAATGAAATGCAAAGAACTATAATAATGGCATAAACATTAACAGAAACTACATCCAGAGAAGAGACCGAAACAGTTCGGTGGAAAGGGGAAGACAAAAACCATTGCTACAGTGCAACAAGATCTTGGTTCCAATTCAAGAGACGAAGGAAAGATCGCATCGGTTGGAGTACACGATAAAGATTCCCTTCATGCTAGTTCCAATTCCAATAATGAATCTCATGATGATGAACGAAAGAGGAATGAGTTATTTCATATAAGAGTTGTATCTAAACACACTAAGATAGATACATTATTTGATCCGGGTTCCCAAGTAAACTTGATATCTGAAGCACTTATGAAAAATATGGGTCTTGAAACGAAACCACATCCAAAGCTTTATCGTCTTGTTTGGGTATGTGATAAAGCAAAATTTAATGTCACCAAACAATGTAGGGCCAGATTTGCTATTGCTTCAAAGTTGATTGATGAAGTGGATTTGGATGTTGTATCACTTGATATATGTGGCATAGTGTTGGGGAGTCCTTATCTTTATGACATAAAAGAAGTCTTATTTCATCATGAGAACAAATATTACCTTACTAAGGGGGGAGTGGAATATATTGTTACAACTCACATCATAATGGTACACACAACACTTGTTAGTGTAGGTTAAATGAAGAGACTCATAAACACTAATAAGAGATATGTACTCATGGTCGTAAGGGGGGAAGATGTCAGAACATCCAACACTTTCCAAGTGTAACGTCCCCAACCACCAACAGGTTGGGCAACATCACTCCATAAACATACTTTTTGCTCTGATACCAATTTGTGACATCCCCGACCACCCAGGTCGGGCCATGCTACTCCAGAAAACTATCATGCTCGAATATACATAATATATATATCTAATGAGATTTTTAACCAGACATAACATTTTGTTCATACATATATTAATGCGGAAGCGACAATAACACATACAAATTAACAGATGATTTACGTTTTGCTAACACACAACATAATGCATAAATAATAGTAAAAGCATACATGCAGTAATCACAAACAAAACCCATAAATATACAACATATATAAATACACAACATGTAACCAAACTTGGAAATGGTACTTATCTTTTAATTGAAGTACACCAACTGTGTGCAGACCTTCCACGAACCTCCCAGCCTTAGACCACGCTGCTCATCACTCTCAATAGTGGGTCACCCCCGAGATGGGACTAAACTCTACTGGTAAGGGATTCCTAGGCTAGGCAGGGACAACATGAATTTGCACAATACAACATGAAGGATTTCCTCCAAGGAGCCACTTACACCCACAACTCACAGACTCTCATTCCCCACATGCCTGTTCCAACCCAGGAGTCTACACCTTCACTGTCATACAGTCCATCGATTGCTACACCTCCCTTTCTAGGGCTTCAACAACATGATGGATCAAGAATTCTCAGAGTTCTGTAGCTGATACTAGACTTCCTCCAGGAGAGCTCACTTCCTCAGCACACTCTCTCACCTGGAGAGAGTTGCTCACAGGCCTGGCAACCTGCTTCTTCACTCTCACTCCTCAACACATGGGCATGGTGATGGAAGCAATAGAAACTAGACGTGGGGAATGGTACTGACAGGACAATACACAGGAAACTCGCAGGTGCAGGTACAACGAGGGTATCGAATTTAGCTTGTAGCAGAGGTTTAGGTGGTTGAGGAATTCAACAATGGCGGACAAAATGACTAACTGCGTGCTTGCTCAGTGTTTGCGTGAATGGGGCAAACCATGGCCAGAAAAGAGACAATGGTGAGTATCGTCTGAATGGTGAGAATGGTCAGAATGCCCAGAGTCGTGAGGATGCCCCCCCATAAATCTGCATGGGTTTTGGATGACACTTGGATCCCTCCAGGAGCACATTCTCCCCCACTTGGAACTCGTTCCTCTCCCTAAATGAACTTAGGATAAATTAATATCCTCTTTACATCTTTTAGAATAATAATATATTATTCTATTAGCTCCTAAGCTTAGCCCTTCTTTCCTAGATTCACAGCCCCATCCCTTTCCCTAACTAGTGGAGCTTAGTCCCCCATAACTCTTTCTTCGTGTTCGGTCTATATGAAACAATGTTTTTATATTAATAATATGAATATTTACAAGTACAAAACAAGCTCATGGCCTAATCAATACATAAGCCTACCAACTTATTATAACTCGGCTCACCAACCTATCAAACATGTTTACAATTCATAATTACAACTGGGGTTCTACCTGGGGATATTACAATCCCCTCTCCTTATTTTTGTGTTTTCCTCAATGCAACTTGTTTATACATATACAATTCAAAAATTCTTCAAAAAGCTCCAAGCTTTAGCTATTGGAAGCTTGTTATCCACTTGGTGCTCTACTTTCAAGAATCATTTCTGGTGTTCATACTGCACCTGAAATTCAATTGCTCTATTCCATAGAGCTACTTTAGGAAAGCATTCAGCTCATTGTTCCTTATTACATGCTTCAATTAAACCTCATTGAAAGCATCGACTGGCTATAGATCCACGATGTTCTACTCAGCCTTAGATCTCACTGTTGATAAACTCTTAGCAGGGGATATGACTCCACAGATGTAAACACTCTACTCATACACCTATTCATTTGGAAGCAACATTAGAACATACATGCAATATATATACATGCAATTCTAATAACATTATAACCTTTATACAAGATACACAACATACAATGAATAAAGAATTGATACTTGTCTTTTAATTGAGAAGACCTTCCACCCCTGAGCATGGCTATGACTCCATTAGGGCAATGGCTTCCCAGGATAGCCACGGTTCACAATCCATATCAACATGGTCTAGGCCAAGGTGCCAAACCTCAACAACACTCCAACCAACGGTCTCTCATTCCCCACATGCCTGTACAACCCAAGGTAGTATGCACCGTCCTTCCAGGGTTCCAACACAGGCCGAACATGAAGTCTTAGAGTACCGTGGCTCCAAGAGTTCCAACTTCCCTCATAGGTCTCTAGGCACCCTCTAAGCCTCATATCAGGGAACCTATCGCCACACTTCTCCCTCCATGGCTCCAACCTTCTCCAAGGCAACTCAAGGAGAAGTGTACACACACCCAGATCCACCGGGGATCCACATGGTAAGATCCATTGACTCCAATCAACATCTTCCCCAAGCTACTCTTTGTAGTCAACGTTCCAACTTTAATCAACATCATCTCATCTACATCACCCACATGTAGTTATCATGAGAGAACATAAAACAATTCATTTAGGAACTCAAACTTAGTTCAAAAGGGAATTCAACTTTTCCCCAAAACATGAAATTCTATTTCATAATTCTTCTTGGATGTTGTCATATTAGGAATGCTTCATCTTACATACATCCAAAAAATTGTCAGTATTTCCTGTACATCATAATTCAATTGAAATATGTACAAAACCTTATGCAATGATCTTAGAATTGCCTGCACCTAGCAATTCAATCACAATTACCAAACAATTTTATTAATATAGATTGACTCATCATTCTATGCATATGCATGTTCATAATTAATATATGTAAGTTTATTACTTCTCCTTTTTTTTTTTTTGAACATAATTTTTTTTTGTAGTCAATGCTTACGTGGCTACTTGACTTGCAACTTTTCTGTTGCAATATATAACAACTCCTAAAATGTCCTTAACTTCATGAGTTAACAAGATTACAGGTGTTAGTAACAATTATTTCCATGGAATAATATATATGCATGTACTTACAAAACACATTCAACAAATGCATTCAAGTATACAATTCTATCACTTACTATGCATGAGTGCAATTCTTAATGCATCTTGCATTGAAATACATAATGATCTTTATCTTAGTCATGTATCCTACCATCCATAAGTTGGAATTCTGGCCAATGTCTTGACACATTCTCCACACACTTCCTATTGTCTTCCCAATTAATTGGATGCCTTCCTTTTCGACCCGAACACTACACCAATAATATAATTCTATGGTATTCATTTTTGTTAGCAAAAAGGTTGCAGTCCAAGTTTTATTTAAAGGTAGGAATATTTTGGTACCTATGTGGTTCATAACCTTTCCATATCCATACTTGGCCATATCCAACCATGCCCTGGTCTCATACATGACTAGCTTTACTGCCATTCATTCCTATAACAAGTTCTTATCTTTTATTTCTTTGGTTATTACCTCATAACCAAATTAACATGACATTTTACTATGTCAGTGTGTGCATTCAAAAGTTAAAAAGCTTGGATAACTATGACATGCCTCTAGCCTTTACCACATCTAGTGGTATCTTATTCATGTTGATACATTCAAATAATTCTATCTTGTGTATCATAAAAATTCAATCGGGGAAAAATTCTTACCTGAATTTCCCTTTGGCAATTATGTAACATAATTTCAAAAGAGAATACTTACCTGCATAGCTGCCATTAAATGAATTTGATGTTACCTGATTAGCTGATGACAGTAGAAGATTTAATGCTTCTTTTATCAGACTTATAACCAACACTTTAGCTTTCTGTTGCTTCCTTCCATATGCAACAACATCATCAACAATACTTTGCAAACATGAAATCATTTTTTTCTTTTTCTTTAGTTGTCCCAACAAGCCATAACATACTTGCTGCCACAAAAATTGCAACAATTTCTTTCTCTCTATAAAATTTTTCCTTGCTGATCCTAGAAGTCTTTAATTCTTCTCGAATTCCTGAATCTTCTTGTGCTCTCATTATAGTCCTTGTACATTATTAGTTCTGACCTGAGCACTTTCTAACCAATCAATTTTGGTTGCCCTTTGCATTTACAACCAATACTCAGCTGATATTAACCTTCAACTTTCATTATTCCCTGGATCCTACTATCCTAACTCATATTTGGATGAATTATAATTCCAAACATGCTGTCATATAGACTTTGGATCTTCAATATCCAGTTACTCTTCGGAACTGAACTCCTTCAGCCCTTTCCTGATTGAATACTTTAGTACTTGAGGTTTTCTTGTATTCTTCTCTTCTCTTTACCAACTAGCCTCAAACTTGACTTGCCTAGCCAATCTCTAGCATACTGTAAGGATGCACATATGCCTCCTTTGCTATCTGCATAGAATTAACTGAAAGTACTTCTTTTACCTTACCATCATAGCTTCAAGTGATACCTAAAACCTCTCAGTTTCCATTCATGGCTCTATGTCACTTAATATGGATTCTTGTCAGGCACCATTTTCTCTATATTCAAACCCATGCATAGAACCATCTTCTTCTTCCATTATCTTAGGGTGTTCATGGACTTGACTCCATCCAAGAGTCCTTCCTTGTGTACCTTGCATACTTGCAACCACATATTATGCTGATATTAATTTTCAACATTCCATTATTATTTGGATTCCTCTGATCCAGCTCCTGCATGAACGAATTATAATTCTAATCATGTTCTCTAAGTAACATTGGTTATTTAATACCAACTTCTTTCTTGAAGCAATTTGATTTAGCCTTTTGACATGCATATTCCACTTCTGTCATTCCATATTTGACGACCTTCATGCCATGCTTCCATTGTGTATTTTGATAACAATAATGGAGGTGCTATCTCCAACTGTGGGACTGATCCTTGGAGATGTCACATATTATCTCCAAACTCTTTCATATTCCATAAAACCTTCCTTCCTTATTCCCATTCTTTGCATCTCCATATGAACTTGTTATCACATATAGCTGTCAAAAAGTTGTAGGATGACCAAATCCATGGTCTGCGCAAATATCAGCCTCGAGCACAAAGCACAACATTCAAAGAAGTCCATTTCGGGCTTGAATCACCAGCAAGTAGGCGAGTTCAGTTTTCAACGACGAATATTTCATGTGAAGTTCAGATTAGTGGCCTGCAGGCATTCAAAATTATAAAGTTACACGAGGTTTAATGTTAGACAAAAGTTCAGAATTAAAGATCAAGTGCCATGTTTCCTTCCCTAGCGGATGGGCACGATTTACTTCGGGGTTTAGGTTTCGAGGTTTTTGGCGTTTCTCCTCTCGGTTTTCTCAGAAGTGCTTTTCCCCAAATACACAGATCTCAACCACGTGTCTGTGCTATCAATGACCAGGGTTTCAACTTCATATCTCTTGGGTGCTTCGGGCGACTCTTGGTCAACGACTCCTCCATCCCCTTGCTCTCGAGCACGTGGATCTATGTCGTCTGTCCGTCTCCAATGGACGATCATGATTTTCTTCATCATTTCGGGTTTTAGGAGTTTTGGCTCCTCTCGGTTTGGTTTCCTCTGAAGTACATTCCCACAGAGTGCATGGATCTCTACTGCGTGTCCTCCTAGATCCAATGGCTTAGATCTGCTCCGGACTCTGGAGCTTCGACATTCTCTCTTCTTCCTTATTTACAAATTCTCGAAGTGTTCTGCTGCGGAGTTTCAGTTCTTTCACCACGTGTCCATCTGGCGCTGACACATGGCACTTAGTCCAGGCACCTTTGGGCGTATCATCTGCTTGTTTCAGGTGATGCATGTCATCCTCCTTTCCGTGACATATCAACACAGTGACGTTAGGTCACCACATCAGGTTTGTGAAGCCGTTCTCTAGGGAATATTCTTGTTCAACATCAACGCTCCCTAGCACCCAAATTGGTTCCTCCCCCAAGCATAATTAAGGAGTTTCTAAGGTTGGCGGGCATGTGAAGTTTTAGTGGTCTTTCTAAATAGAGGGACCACCCATATCTCAAGTTGCAACCAGACCAATGACCGCACTCCATTTTGGGTCCGCAATATGCTCGGTTGTTAAAGTCTTGGAGTGGGCCGACATCTAGACCACGACCTTTTGGGGAGAGTGGCGTGGTGGAAGGCAGTGCATTTCTGGCTCAAATCAGTATGGTTCCAAACCATTTTCGACAGCTCTGAATTCATGTACTCACTCAATGTCATACCTAATCGCAACAAGTGGCCGCCCCCTGGTTATCTGGCCTTGTCTCAATCCCGAGGAAATATTAGTTAATGGACATAGGCCGATAGTTGAAACCTCGGCTCACTCCATAAATAGAAGGCATGGAATCCCTGACAGAGGGGTAAGAATTGTCAGCCCGAGGAAGATACATGTGCAATCCGACAGAGAAGGTACACAGGCGAAAATATTTAGACGTGAGGGCTAGATCAGATCACACTTCTAGCAGTTGTGAGTGGGTCTGAGTATAAATAGATCAGGGTAAGAATTTGTTAAGGTCGTCAATTGGTTGAGCAAAGCTCCCTATTTTTGTAATATTTTGATGCCAGAACTGTTCCCTGGTTATGTACCAAATTTGAGACTTTCACATTAATAGAAGTCAACTTCTTTCATCTCTTCATTTAAACCATGTTGAAACACTCAGGCATGGAGGATCGAGTCGAGGGTTGTGATTCTATTGTAATGTAGGTTTTATTACAGTAGTGTCGTGACCAGTTTTGGTTAGCTTCCTTGTTATCTTATTTCCCCTTACGCTGAAAGGATCGGGCATGGAGGATCTAGTTGAGTTGTTGTAGTTGCATTGTGATGTAGGTTTGATCATTATGATGCTATGACATATTTCAGTGTCTGAAACTTGAGTTCAAGAGTGCTCTTGAGCCTGAGTTTTTCTTCACCAAGCTACTTGAAAGCCAGATGCCCATGGCAGACTTGTCCACCTTTCTCACTAAGTCTTCCTTCTGCCCACCCTTAAGCTCAAATCACTGACTGAAATTAATGAGGCCCTCACTTCCCTGTGCATTGCTTGTACAGTTTCCGTGATTAAAATCATTCTTGTACCGAGTTTTTTACATTTGACCTCCACTCATAAAACCAACATCCATCAAACATTCTGATGGGTACTGGGCTTATCCTCTTGCAATCTGAGGGTGACTCTCAGTGCTAACATTCATGGCGCCATTGCCGGGGAACGAATTGAAGACATTTCCCTGGGAGAATGACAACGAAGAGATCCCATTTTAGATGGTGAACTGAAGTTGGACACATTATTCAGACTGCATCATTCACTTGACGACTCCACCCCATGAAGGAAGAACATGTTGGCAACTTCACTGATATAGGACAACCATAGCAATGGAAGCTATCTTGGCTCAAAGGTATGCTTTCTGTGATTTTTCAAATATAGCCAGTTTTCCACATCCAGTGCCGACTATAAATGAATGGGATGATTATCTTCTGAGATTCATAGGAAGCAAGCATGGCCATCTTGGTGAGCACTTATTCAATTTTCATAAATGCATGCTTGAACATGGTTTTGTTCACGTGGATGTCTTGATCAAGATGTTCAAATTTTCTTTAGAAGAACATGCTCATGAATGGTGTCAATCTCTTCCTATTGCTAGTATCCATTCTTTGAAGGATTTTCACGTTTCTTTTAATTCATATTATGAGAATATTTACCCGACTGATCTTATTTTTGACAACTGTTGTAAGGAGTTTTCACTCCACATCCAACAGACACTAGAGTGTTCCTCGTGTGATGAGTTTGGTAAAGATCCGATTGAAAGAGAAAGTGAGGATAGAAATGAATATTTTACAAATATGGATGAAAACATTTCTCTTTCTATTTCTCAAGAAGAAGGCCTTCTAGATATGACTGATGATAGCGCTGATGATTGCATAGCCATAGATGCATTATATTCTGCCCCTGGTGCACCTGCTGTCTCAGATTTAAAAGAAGAAATAGTTGTAGAGGAGGATTCTGCTCTATTCCTTCATGAGGTTTCTCATGATGTATTTTCACCTGTGATTGAAGAGAAGAATAAAGAGATTGCTCACTTTTCTTTTCAAGATAAAAGAGTTTTGCGCTCACCTATCTTTGTTGAGTATTCAAATGAAGAAGAGTAAATCCCTATGCCAAATTTTGTTGACTTGGGGAGCAACCAGCTTGTGTATGGCAGCTATGAATTAGATTCCAATGTGGATATGAAGGATTTTCAAGACCATACTATAGAGCCTTTTCCTCTATACATTAAGGAAAAGCATTGTGTGGAAATCAACCATCCCGGGTATGCAAAGCACATTGAGCAGCATGTTAAAGAGAAATAATCATCCATTGATATATTTTTCCATCAACTAACAAATGTTATCAGAGAAGGCAAAGGAGGAGTGGATCAACAACCTACATCAACCTTTCACTCACCTATGCTTTCCACAGACATTCAACCGGATGTGAGCAGCTGTAAAGCAGAGCATGTTTTATTTTATCGACCCAGAAATCTTTGTCACCCATTTTATGACCCTGTAGGGGAATACATGGAGTTGTTTTTCCTCAATATATTGAAGCCTCCAAGCTTTATCTTATCGTCAGCATTGGCAGGTAATCTGAAGGATGTAATTAGTTTGTTGTCACAGTTTTGTTATCCCTTGCTGACCAGTGACATAATAAACAAATTTTTGATTAGGAAGTTATTTGAATGGGTCTGGTGGAAGTTTGTTTTCACCTAGCGCATTGTAAAAAGTCAGTTAGTCTAGGTTTGTACATAAATAAGATCCTTCTAGAGAATGTGTGTTTGTTTTCTTTTTTGTAAGTAGAGTAGTGTACATGTCAGCCTGTTGCCTTCAACAAATGTATCTCAACTTGATTCCACAACCCAACAACTAAGGCACTGGAACTTTGCATTCTTGGCGGCTCACAGGGAGCATGCCATCCCTTGTGGAGCCAATTTTTATCACATATCACTGTCAAAAGGTCGTAGGACGACCAAGTCCATGGTCTGTGCAGATATTAGCCTTGAGCACAAAGCACAACATTCAGAGAAGTTCATTTCAGGCTTGAATCACCAGCAAGTAGGCGGGTTCATTTTTCAACGGTGAAGATTCCATGCGAAGTTTATATTAGTGGCCCACAAACATTCAGAATTATAAAGTTGCACGACGTTTAATGTTAGAAAAAAGTCCAGAATTGAAGATCAAGTGCCGCGTGTCCTTCCCCAGTGGACATACATGATTTACTTCGGGGTTCAGGATTTTTGGTGCTTCTGCTCTCGGTTTTCTCCGAAGTGATTTTCCTTGAATGCACAAATCTTCACCATGTGTCTGTGCCATAAACAACTAGGGTTTCAACTTCGTATCTCTTGGGCACTCTGGGTGTCTCTCGATCAACGAATCCTCTGTCCCCTCACTCCCGAGTACGCGGATCTATGCCACATGTTCGTCTCCAACAAATGATCATGATTTGCTTCGTCATTTCAGGTTTCGAGGGCTTTGGCTCCTCTCAATTGGTTTCCTCTGGAGTAAATTCCCGTGGAGTGCATGGATCTTTGTCGCATGTCCTCCCAGATCCAGTGGCTCATATCTGCTCCAGACTCTGGAGCTTCGACAGTCTCTCTTCTTCCTTACTTGCAAATTCCCGAAGTGTTCTACTATAGAGTTTCAGTTATTTCACCACGTGTCCGTCTGGCGCTGACACATGGCACTCAGTCCAGGCACCTTTTGGTGTATCATTTGCTTGTTTCAGGTGACACATGTCATCCTCTTTTCCGTGACACATCAGCATAGTGACGCTAGGTCACCACGTCAGCTTCGGGAAGTCGTTCTCTGGGGAATATTCTTGTTCAACATCAACTCTCCCTAGCACCAAAATTGGCGTCTCCTCCAAGCGTAATTAAAGAGTTTCTAAGGTTGGCAGGCAAGTGAAGTTTTAGTGGTGGCACTAAATAGCGGGACCACCCAGATCTCAAGTCGCAACAGACCAGCAGCCGCACTCCATTTTGGGGCCGCAATATGCTCGAATGTTAAAGTATTCGAGTGGGCTGACATCTAAACTGTAACCTTTTGGTGAGAGCGGAATGGCGGAAACCGGTGCATTTTAGGCTCAAAGTGTTATGGTACCAAACCATTTTTGACAGCTCTAAATTCACGTACTCACTCATCATCAAACCTAATCACAACAAGTGGCCTCCCCCTGGTTATCTGGACTGGTCTTGATCCTGAGGAAATATCAGTTAATGGACGCAGGCCGATAGTTGAAACCTCGACTCACTCCATAAATAGAAGGCATGGAAGTCCTGGAAGAGGGGTAAGAACTGTCAGCCTGAGGAAGATACACATGCAGTCCGACAGAGAAGGTACACATGCATAAATCTTTAGACGGGATGGCTAGATCAAATCACACTTCTAGCAGTTGTGAATGGGTCTGAGTATAAATAGATCAGGGTAATAATTTGTTAAGGTCGTCATCTGGTTGAGTAGAGCTCCCTATTTTTGTAATATTTTGATGCCAAAACTGTTCTCTAGTTATGTACCAAATTCAAGACTTTCGTATTAATAGAATTCAACTTCTTTCATCTCTTTGTTTAAACTATGCTGAAACACTTGGGCATGGAGGATCCAATCGAGGGTTGTGATTCTATTGTAATGTAGGTTTGATTACAGTAGTGTCATGACCAGTTTTAGTCAACTTCCTTGTTATCTTATTTCCCCTTATGATGAAAGGCTCGGGTATGGAGGATCCAATCGAGTTGTTGTAGTTGCATTGTAATGTAGGTTTGATCATTATGTTGCTGTGACATATTTCAACGTCTGAAACTTGAGTTCAAGAGTTCTCTTGAGCCTGATTTTTTTTTTCACCAAGCTGCTTGAAAGTCAGATGCCCATGGCAGTCTTGTCCACCTTTCTCACTAATTCTTCCTTCTGCCCATCCTTAAACTCAAATCACCGACTGAAGTTAATGAGGCCCTCACTTCCCTATGCATTATCTGTCCAGTTTCTGTGATTAAAATCATTATTGTACTGATTTTTGTCCATTTGACCTCCACTCATAAAACCAACATCCACCAAACATTCTGATGGGTACTCGGACTATCCTCTTGCAATCTGAGGGTGACTCTTAGTGCTAACATAAATTATGGTTCATGCATTATCATGTATCGTAGATGGATGAATACTTGGAATCCTCTTTCCAAGACCTTTCCAATGATTTCCTCCTTGCTCAATTCAGAATCCTAAGCAGAAAGTTAGAACTATTTGCATAATGGTGCTTTCTAGAATCGAATTAGCTCTTGGATCCTTGCTGGATCCTCTCTTCAGGTTTACATACCTTCTTTACTTCTTTCGATGTAGGTTTGTTCAATCATGGACCCCACAGGCTCTATCTCTAAGACCTTCTCTGTTCTAAAAAACAATTTCTGGGCACTAGCCCTCTTTCTTTGGCCCCCAATCTCATGTGACCATCAACCGTGAACAAGCACTAGTCTGATAGGCACTTATCTGGAGCTTCGAGACCTTGGGGCTCTAAAAATTTGGAGGTTTCCGCACATCACAAACATCATTTGGAGAATTCACGAAGGACGGTGGATCTACGGTCCACATTCTCTCTTCAGATATACGGTGGACAAGAACTCCGGGACTCCAGGTTTTGGCGGTTTCCAAAGCACACCACAACAAATCTCCCAGAGTGCCACATTGGTGAACTCACGAAGTGGGTTGGATCAACGGTCCTCAGCTTCCCAACATCCAACGACTGTTATTTACTATGAAACTCCGAGCTTCGGGGTTTCCAGACTATCCATACTCTCAATATTTCTGTAGTGCTAAGTCTCCAGATTGTTGCATCTGTTGCCAAGTGTCGTTTCCTGATCAATGATCAAGATTAAATCTGACCCTCCAGTCTTTGGGACTTTGGAACTTCATGGTTTTGGGACTTCGAAGGATTTCACATGTGCACACCCCAAAACTCCTGAACTGCGAATCTCTGAATACTTCCACGTCATCCCCGAGACATCATCACATTATGTTACTTCGGTGCTATGGAACTTCATAGATTTCTTCCTCCCATTCCATCATGAATCATTTCTTCCAGAGTGTCAAGTATTTGGACCTTGGTATCTGACGCCACGCGTCCCTTGTGACCACCAGCGGTCCCACTAACCATGCTCAAGAAGAGTGCCACGTGGCAGAATATTAGAATTGGACACATGGCTCAATATGGTGGATGACATGTGTCATGTTCTAACTGGAATTTCTATCTTCAAAAGGTTCCTAACTCACTGACACATGGAACAAATCCCATGTGTCCACATCATCCCTGGTGATGTCAGTAGGCCACGTCACTTTGAGACTTCGGGTTTCAAAATATTTTACACTTGCACACTCCAATTCTCCAGAACGCCGAACTCCCAAACTTCTTTACCTTCTGGCATCCACATGGTACAACTGTCAACAATTAAGGTGGTGGCACATTGCATGTCTAGGAAGGGTCCACACCACCATTGGAAACATCATCATGCCATGCCACTTTTGTTCTTCGGCTTCGGGCTTCGAGACTTTTCACACTAGCACATTCCAATTCTCCTGAACGCTGAACTCCCAAACAAGCTGATCTTCTGACACATGTTTCTTTCAATGAACCATCTTGATTAACTCTAGACTTTGGGACTTCAGGCTTCAAAATATTTTACACTTGTATTCCTCAAATCTCACGAACTCTGAACTTCTGAACTACTTTACCTTTCGGGGTCCACATGGTACAACTGTCAACAATTAAGGTGGTGGCACATGGCATGTCTAGGAAGGGTCCACATCACCACTAGCGACATCATCATGCCACACCAATTCTGTTCTTTGGCTTCGGGACTTTAGGCTTCGAGACTTTTCACACTAGCACACTCCAATTCTCCTGAACCATGAACTCCCAAACAAGCTGATATTCCGACACACGTCCCTTTTGATGGACAATCCATATCAAATCTAGACTTCAGGACTTCAGAAGTTTTTGCCTTAGCATACTTTGTTTCTCCTGAATGCTGAACTCCCGAATACGCTGATCTGCCGACACATGCCCCTTTTTGATTAACAATTCGGATTAACTCCAAACTTTGGGAGTTTTCACTCTAGAACACTCCATTTCTCCCGAAGTGTTGAACTCCCGAACTGTTGTGAGATCTACGTCTCACAATCACTTGCACACAGATCGAACGACTGAGATCTGTTTTTCATCGTTTTTCCTTACCTTATGCTCTCGGCTTGATCTAACGGTTCTGATCTATCCTAGGTAGATCCAACGGTCAAGCACTTCTACCCGGATCTATAGTTTAGATCCACTCCAGAACTTCAGAACTTCAATATTCGACCCCTTCTGCTCTATCACACATTAACTTCACCGAAGTCATGAAGTCTAAAGTTCTTAGGGGTTAACTTTCCTGCACCTTTTTCCAGATTTGACGGTTGTGAAGGGTCTACCTTCTCCCGAATAGATCCTACGGGCCAATTTCAAACCTCGCGACCCAACGATTTCCATGGATTCTTTCTTTGTTGCCATTCCATAAATTGTTACACCTCATGAGCTTCATAACATGACCAAGGTATTCTCTTGGCACCCAGGGACGCTCCGAGGTTCAAATTTGTTCCTCTTGACAACAATTCACTCTGAAACCTTTGCTTCATTAACCACTAACATGGCCCATCTAGGATTAGTGTTGAAACCATGGCTTTGATACCAATTTGTAACATCTCCAACCACCAAAAGGTCAGGCAACATCACTCCGTAAAGACACTTTTCGCTCTCATACCAATTTGTGACATCCCTGACCACCCAAGCCGGGCCATGCTACTCCAGAAAACTATCATGCTCGAATATACATAGTATATATACATCTAATGCAATTTTTGACCAGACATAAACATTCTGTTCATACATAGATTAATGCGGAAGCGACAATAACACATACAAATTAACATATGATTTACGTTCTTCTAACACACAACATAATGCAAAAATAATAGTAAAAGCATACATGCAATAATCACAGACAAAACCCATAAATATAACAACATATATAAATACACAACATGTAACCAAACTTGGAAACGATACTTATCTTTTAATTGAAGTACACCAACTATGTGCAAAACTTCCATGAACCTCCCAATCTTACACCATGCTGCTCATCACTCTCAGCAGTGGGTCACCCACGAGCTGGGACTAAAATCCACCGACAAGGGATTCCTAGGCTAGGCAGGGACAACATGAAGTTTCACAGTACATCAGGAAGGATTTCCTCCAAGGATCCACTTACGCCCAAAACTCATACACTCTCATTCCCTACATGCCTGTTCCATCCCAGGAGTGTACACCTTCACTGTCACATAGTCCATCGACTGCTACACCTCCCTTTCCAGGGCTTCAACAACAGGTTGGATCAAGAATTCTTAGAGTTTTGTAGCTACCACTGGACTTCCTCCAGGAGAGCTCACTTCCTCAAAACACTCTCTCACTTGGATAGAGTTGCTCACAGGCCTGACAACCTGATTCTTCACTCTCGCTTCTCAACACACGGGCATGGTGATGGCAGCAACAGAAACTGGACGTGGGGAAAAGTACTGACAGGACAATACGCAGGAAACCACATGTGCAGGTACATAGAAGGTATCAAATACGACTTGTAGCAGGGGTTCAAGTGGTTGAGGAATTCAACAATGGCGGACAAAATGACTAACTGCATGTTTTCTCAGTGTTTGCATGAATGGGGTAAACCATGGCCAGAAAAGAGAGAATGGTGAGTATCGTCAGAATGGCGAGAATGGTCGGAATTCCCAAAGTCGTGAGGATTCCCCCCCCATAAATTTGCATGGGTTTTGGATGACACTTGGTTCCCTCCGTGAGCATGTCCCCCCCCACTTGGAACTTGTTCCTCTCCCTAAAGGAGCTTAGGATAAATTAATATCCTCTTTACATCTTTTAGAATAATAATATATTATTCTATTAGCTCCTAAGCTTAGCCCTTCTTTCCTAGACTCACATCCCCATCCCTTTCCCTAACCAGTGGAGCTTAGTCCCCCGTAAATCTTTCTTCATGGTCGGTCTACACGCAATAATGTTTTTATATTAATAATATGAAAATTTACATGTACAAAACAGGCTCCTGGCCTAATCAACACATAAGCCTATCAACTTATTATAACTCGGCTCACCGACTTATCAAACATGTTTACAATTCATAATTACAACTGGGGTTCTACCTGGGGATATTACACCAAGGATGTGATCCTTCTCACAAGAAAGAATTAATTGATATTACACCAGATGGATTACCTCCTAAGAGGGAAGTCCAACATGAAATACATCTTCAACACGATTCTCCTCTTCCTAATGTGGGCATGTACAAGATGTCAGTTGTAGAGATGACAAAGATCAAGAAGAAGGTACAAGGCTTATTGGATCAAGGGGTCATCAGGTCCAACTCATCTCCTTGTCATTCTCAAATCGTGATGGTGCCAAAGAAATATGGCACATGGAGAATGTGTGTCGATTACTGGGCCTTAAATAAAATTACGGTGAAAAATCGACACTCTCTTCTTCGTATAGATGATTTACTTGATCAGTTAAAGAATGTTGTTTATTTCACTAAGTTGGATTTGCGCAGTGGATACCATCAGATTAGGGTTGCAGAACATGATGCATGGAAGACTACCTTTAAAACCAAAAATGGATTTTTTGAGTGGTTAGTTATGCCGTTTGGGCTTTGTAATGTTCCGACAACCTTCATGCGTGTGATGAATGATGTGTTCAGACCTTTTCTAGATGATTTTGTGATTGTATATTTAGACGACATTCTTATTTTTAGCGGGACTTGGGATGAACATGTAAGGCATGTAAATCAAGTATTGGATATTTTGCAAAGAGAAAAGTTGTATGCAAAATTGTCCAAATGTGAATTTGGTAAGACTACACTTGTTGACTTAGGTCATATTCTAGGAGGAGGACAATTAAAAATTGATCCTTCCAAGATTGATGTAATTGTAAATTGGCCCGAGCCCAAAAGTGTAATCGAGATACAAAGCTTCTTAGGTGCAGTCCAGTATTGGAGGAGGTTCATTTCAAAATTCTCCTTTATAGCATCTCCTTTACATGCCTTAACCAGTGTGAAGAACACTTTTCAGTGGGGAGGAAAGCAACACAAAACTTTCGACACTTTGAAGGAAAAGATTAGTACCGCACTAGTACTAGCACCACTGAATCTTCAATAGCTCGTTGAGATCGAGACAATTGCCAGTGAATACACCATGGGTGAAGTATTGATGCAATATCGTAAGCCTATCTGCTACCACTCTAAAACTTTTAACCAAGCTGTTGTTAACTATCCTACATATGATAAAGAGTTGTATGCATTAGTTCAAAGTGTAAAGAAATGGAAGCACTACTTGTTAGGGAAGGAGACAATCATACATAAAGATCACCAACCCTTACAATATCTCCAAGCACAAACCAAACTGCAACAATCTCGACATTACAGATGGATGGGTTTCTTACAATAATTTCATTTGGTAATCAAGTTCAAAAAGGGTACAAGTAACAAGGTAGGTGATATGCTTTCTAGACCTCCTATTGCTGCTTCTATTGTTTTGAAAAATGCTTCTTTATCTCATGATAGATATGTGGAACAATATGCCATTGATGAATATTTTAAAGAAGTATATGAGAAGCCAACCCATGGTGCACATGTAGAGAACTATTGTCTGCAGGGAAAACTACTCTACCATCTTGGAAAGCTATGTATTCCTACAAGTGAACGAGTCCATGTAATACGAGAAACTCACACTTCTCTTGTGTTTAGGCATTTGGGGGTAGGAAAAACCATGGCTCATTTACAAAGGTTTTGTTATTGGCCCCAAATGAAAGCAATTGTAACTAAATATGTAAAGGGGAGTGTGATGTGTTCTACTTGTAATCCCACTAATAGAAAATTGGGGCTATACTCACCACTACCTATTCCATCCCACCCATGGGAAAGTATCTCCATGGATTTTGTAGGGGGTTTACCAATGTTGAATGGGGGTCATGACTATTTGTATGTTGTAGTGGATAGGTTCAAAAAAATGTGTATCTTAATGCCATGTAAAAAGTAGATCACTGCTGAGTAGAATGCTAATATCTTTTTTCGGTATGTTTGGATTCACTTTGGGTTACCCACATACTCCATTATCTCGGATCAAGATACTTGATTCCTTGGGGATTTTTGAATGAGCTTGTGGAGAATGACGGACACCAAATTGAAGAGGAGCACTGTTTTCCATCCACAGACCGATAGACAAACAAAGGTTGTAAATCAAAAAATGGTACTTTTTCTTCGAGGTTACTGCAGTAATCATCCCAAGTTATGGGATGAACAAATACCCTATGTACAACATGCTTACAAGCGAGTGTTACATTCCCCCACTCAGTGTTCGTCTTTTGAGACATGTTTTGGGTACCTACCTAAAGTTCCTTTGGACTTGATGTATGGGAGAGAAGTCGATTCAAATAAAGAAAGAAATGAAGACAGAGCTCGCAAATTCATCCAGAGGATCCAATAAGTACACCAAGCAGTCAAGGAATAGTTGGAGAAAAGTCAAGCACAATATAAAGCTCGACATGACAAACACAATGTTGATCATCAGTTCCAGGTTGGAGACCAAGTATGGCTTCACATCAACAAGGAGAGATTGAAGGGTGAAGGCAAGAAACTCAAGCCCATTCGCTATGGATCCTTCACTTTTCTGGAGAAAAGTGGTACTAATGATTTTCATCTAGATCTTCCACATTATATGCAGATTTACTTATTTGTAAATGTAGAGAACTTGAAACTTTTTGAGCCTCCCATGATCATGGATTAAGATGAGGAAGTTTCAATACCACCAGTTGATGAATTTTCTCCTGAGTACTTGGATGAGTTAAAGGAAGATATCATCTTGGACAGAAGGATGATGTCTTCACGTAGGGGTGATTTTGATTATCTTCGAGTAGGCTTAAAGGGCACACATCCAAGCAAAGAAAAGTGGATTGAGAAGGACAAGGTGAGGGAACTCTTCCCTCACTTATCTGTTGATTGATGAAATATTTTGGTGGTCCAAAAATCTCTTAGTGGGAAGGTGTGATCCAAAAAGGATCCAGAGAAGACTAAGCACAACTCAGAACTCACAGAAACAACACAGGAAGCTCATAATGGCCTCAACAGATAGAGAAAGGGAAAAAATTCAAAGTCCTCAAAACACAGTGAAAGTGGCATCATCGTGAAGAGCACGTCACAAGCTTTGAAATGGCGCAAATGGTTTGTCAAATAGAGTTATAGATCAAAATATATTCGTGGTCAAAGTTTGGTCAACCTACCCCAGTTTGTAGGGGATGAGTCAACATCCGTACTATTGACGTCAACATCAGTACAAATAGCGTCAACATCTGTACAACATACGTGGCACACATAGGAGGTGACATGTGTCATGCTGACGTAAACATGATGTCAACATAGTGACGTGGCACCACCAAAGGCTGCCACATGTCACTATTTTTTGGTATTTTTGAGTCATTTAGTGGACTAGTAAAAATGTGCCACATGGCAGTCTGTACAACGACCTGGTAGACCGTACAATGACATGGCAGGTTGAGGTGGTAGACTGTACGATGACATGGCAGGTGATTCTATAGTTGGTTGAAGTGGACCAATGGTTGGATTCCATGTGGCCCAATCATGGGCTGCCATGTGGTAGTGGGAAAATGCCCAATGAGGGCCCAAGAATGAAATTCGAAAAATAAAAAAGGGATTGGAGGATCCGCCAAATCTAGGGGAACCTCGCCAAATCTGACGCCCAACGGTCATATATAAACCACTGCTAAGATTGGTGGAACCACCATGTGTATATATATATATATATAAGTTATAACCAACAACCCAAAAGGGGAAGCCCGCGAGCTCGACCCCAGGACCTCCCCCTTTATCTACGCCTTAACAAATGCTCCACCGACCACTAGGCCAAACGACCTCCATTGTTTACAAAGCCAAATTTTTTATTAAAACTTGAATCCGCTCAATGCACCACGGGAGGTGCGTGAGGGTACTACTGACACATTTCACAAGGCATTTTCTTGGCATTTATTGCAGGTTGGAGGGCACGAAAACCAAGCCAGAGTTTCTCTTCGGCCTGAGAGTGCCAGAGTCAGATTGAGGTGTGGAGACAACAATTTTTGGGTAATTCAACGCCACAAATTCAATGATGCTGTCTATTTTCTGATCTGAGCAAATATTTTACAGCTTGATTCTAGAATGAGGTATACTTATGTATTTTTCCAAGTTCTTTTGCCGAGCTAATAAAAGGGCCTACCCATTTGAGAGTAGGACCCGAAGACGTAGTCCACCAGGGATGAATTTTTTTATCAAGTTTTATGTTCATATTTGATGCTTATGTCTCTTCATTATTGAACTTTTCCTTCTTTAATGGTGCACTTAATTTATGCTCATTTAATACAATTTTTTATAAGTCACTTCGATGAAAAGATCCTGGATCAATGGGTCAACCCATTAGTTGCTGTCTCTTTTGACTCAGCCAATGCTGAACTCTAATTGGCATAGGTGCCTATAAAGGACCTGCAAAATTTTATGACTACCATCATGACATAGCTCAAAGATAAGCATAGGGCCCTCAATAAGTCACATACACAACTACAAGAATAACATGAGTAAGAAGTCACTGTGCATAAGGACACTCAACTGAAACATCAATAGGAAGCACATGTGTGACAAGAAGTAAAGGATGTGTGTAAGGAACTCAAATTACTTCATATTTTTGAGGTCACCACACATGCTAAAAGTAAAGCACAACACAAAACTATGCTCACAATTCACAAGGAAATCCTCAGCACCATGGATGATGCTTTATCATAAGTGCCCATGCTAGGGATGATCAACCATACCTTCTTGTGCCTCAGAAAATTCATGTAGTCAAGGAGTGCATCCAACTATTAGAGAAATTAAATCTCAAGCTTCGCGAGAAGCTCAAGTAGCCTACCCCGAATAACCAAGAGTTGCAACAAAATATTGATGTGGTCGAGGAACCACTTCAAAGGGGATAGACATGCATACATGATTTCACATGTTTCGTTGAGTATAGCTTCACACTCTAGATTCACCTCCAGAATACAATTGAAATCAGTTCCATTGATGAACATATTTGCACTACATAAGTAGAAGTTGTGCAAAAAAAGAGTGCATTGTTGTCCTTACCTCCAGGTGAGCGACAAGAAACAATGAAAGTGATTGCCAACAAAACTCAGGATATTATTGTAGCTCGATTGGAACAACATACTCTCTTTGGCATCACCAATGATGTAGATGACAAGGCCCAAACATATTACAATCAACTCACAACGACACATGTAGCGACATCCCCTATGCTAGAAAAGATGGAGAAGATTAACCTTTAGTCCCCACAGGTTATATCCACTGACGCAAACGAGGTTTTCCATCTCACATAAAGGTTGTAGGATACTTTTAATGATGTTTATGGCCAATTTCAGTAGTTCATTCAGGAACTCCTAATGATGGTGTTGTCAACTGCTTCTGTCAAGCCATGAATAGCCACCGTTGGCTCGAGAATGAGCCAACTAATAATGTTAGGGGCATGTTTGCACCCAAGGTTTTGGGAAAGTTCTGTGTGTGCCCATGAAGATACATTGCATGGAGCAAGGAAGGATCAACAACAATGTCGACCAAAGGAAGATTTCACGTGCCAACCCATTTTTTCACTGCACGCAAGGAATCAATAAGATTACATGCAAAAAAATTGAGCGTATCTTTGGGAATATTTTGTACTTAAGCACTATAACGACCCAAATGATTATGGGAGAAGGTATGGATGAGCTGGAAATTTAGTTAGGATTGTCACACTCTAGGAATATTTGGGGCTGCATGCAGATAGGCGGAGTGTGCGGATCTGACATTCACTCAAGAGAGTGGAGCGAAGGAGTGGAGAAAAAAAGTCAGTAGAGTAAGTCCGAAGAGAGTAGAGCATTGGAATAGAGAATGCATGCCTATGACGGAGAGTTGACTGGAATAGAAAGAGAGAGTTCCATGTCCATTTTTGTCTAAGTTTTGTAAGAGTTTCTAATAGAGTCAGATTTGTGTAGGAAGGAAGAAAAGAGAACATAACGCATAACGTAGTGGAATGTAATGATTGTTGAATGAACTAGAGCACATAACACAATTCTATGTGATACTAGGACTTGTCTATGTATGCATTTTGGAAGCTAATGAGTATAATACAAAGTCCTTTTCTTTCTACAATCTACTATGTGTATTCTGAGTTGAATGGATATTGGTCTTAATGGATAATGCTTATTATTCTGTGTTTCACTATGCATGAATGAATGAATGTATGCCCAAGAGGTTTCCTTGTATGCATTGTTCCTTCACATTTGACACAAAACTAAATTGTCTCTATGATTCTCATGCCATCTCGGGTGAGACCTTCTTTGGTCCTCGACTAAAGATTGAATCTGTCAATGCCTTGGGGTTTTGTTGGTCAAATATTAACGAACCCTAGGTCTTCAACCCCCCAACAATAGAACTAAAGTCAACAAAGGACACAAGGAAATATGACTTGGCGATGAGTGCAATGAATGTCGAATTAATGTTTCCCAAGACCTTACCAGTTATGTGAATCTCCTCACATACCCACAATAGGTCATCCCCCATAATATAAAAAAAGTGCTCAAAAAACTCAACAATCTAGCCATCTAGCCCATGGATCTTGTCATTTTTGAATGAGGCAATGGCAACCTAAGGCTCCCGCTTATAAATCTCTCTCTCTCTCTCTCTCTCTATATATATATATATATATATATCCTAGTTTTCCTCTTCATTAACTAGTGTGGGAAATTATGCGAGCAATCAGATAACATCATCCATTTTATGCTGATTTGGCTCTTGAGATAAATAATGAAAATGATTTACCCCAAGTGATGTCATACTTGTGAAACATCACACCTTTTCTCCTTCCGCATCACATAATTCTCATTTGGATTTAAAGCTATTATGGAAATTTGCATACTTCTATTTTTTTTTTGTATTGAGGTCCCCAACTACCAACCAAAGTGATCGGCTGTTCAGGCACCATTGCTTTTCTTGTTATAGCATAATGTTATGTATTTGAGCCTCTAGTTGTTGACCTTAGTTTATATACACTGAGGTGTCCTACCTCAACTAATCAACACCATATATAAGATCTAGCTCCGATTCAATGTTAGTGCGTGCCTTATCTTGTTCCTTCCTATGATCTGTGACCCAATGGACAATCTTCATATTTAAAGCATGCAAAGTGTTTACAAATTATTGACTCGTCGATACTCCAACATCATCTTGAAATCTTTTCCAAATTCCAGTAACCAAAGTTCAAAAATCATCTATTTCAACCCATGATGGATTAAACTTGAATGGATCCCCTAGTCAACCCCGTGACACATCCACCTCATGAAAAACAAAGAAATAATATGAAGATCTTATATTACCACCCACGATCCGTAGATCCCAATATTCTATAGATGATGGATGAGAAACTTGTCCAAATTCTCGAGCACACCACTATTTCCACTCCGATTGTTACTCCACTTCGATTTTTACTCCAAGTTGGTCGGATGAATTCCAGATCCACATCAACTAGACCAGACTATTCAAATTTGTTTAAGAACATTTGTGTCAAAGAATCTTCTCTAGCTGACTCCCCCTAGTTTTCCTCTCGAATCAATGTGAAATTCAAGTGCCCACCTAAAATGATCTCCTCCGAGTGCAAAATCTTTAGGTCAAGTAAGTAATTCAAGAGATATTTTGTATTAGCATAAGGACCACTAACATTACAAAGAATAAAGTGTCAGCCCAATTATTTACAGGCTACCTCTGTGCATAATCTTGATTTCAGAGAAACAATTAATGAGCAATATGTAATACCACTAGGTAGAACCCAATTGTAAATGTAAATGCAAATGTACTTAAGCTGGTGAGCTGTTTGATATCATTTTTTGTATGCACCTTCCATGGTATAGTGCACACATGTACTGCACACTAAAATGATGAAGTGTGCACATTCTAGGATACCACGCGCATCAAACTTAAGTGCGCACGATTTTGAGGCCAGGGAGCCTTTGTGTATATGTTGTGTTTTATAGGCTGGTGAGCCACTTTATTATAACCCATAAGGCTTATGTGATGATTGTGTCAGAGAGCCTAGATGCTAAAGGCTAATGAGCCTATTTTTGTATATGTCTTATCATTAATATAAAATACATCATTGCGTGTAGACCGACCATGATAAAAGAGTATGGGGGACTAAACTCCACTAGTTAGGGAAAGGGGGGCCTAAAGGTTAAGGAAAAGGGCTAAGCTAGGGAGCTTAAGCCAAAAAGGAATATTATATTAATATTCCTTAAAGTATAAAGTATGGATAATTATTTTATCACGAGTTATAGGATGAGGACAAGTGGGCCAAAGTAGCTCCCAACATGACAAGTGTCAAGTTGGGAAAATGCATACATATAACTTAGACTTAGTTCATTTTCTAGGGATTCCATGATTATTCACACACTCATTGAGCAATCCTCCGTACCTCTCTGTACCTGTATCCATACCTGAACCAATACCATACCCGTACCTATACCTATAGATGGTTGGCTTAGGAGTTGGATTGAAGAGGTGGGTTGTCATGCCCATGAGAAATTTCTCTCTAGGTGAGAGAATTGTTGGGAATTGATTCCCAAAGGTGCTAAAATACATCTACAAGGCTCTGAGACTTCTTGTCCGGCATGTTGCTGAAGCCCTAGAAAGGAAGTGGGGCAACCGAGGGATTGTTGAGCAGAGAAGGAGCACACTTTCTAGGGTGGGACATGCATGTGTGAAATGAGGGATTGTAGGCTGTTAGTTTGAGTTGGCACCCATGAAAAAGTCTTTCCTGTTGTCTGAGATACCTCAGCCTAGTTATGAACCCCTTTACCCGGATGGAGTTTAGTCCCATCTCAAGGGTGACCCACTACTGAGAGTGATGAGCAATGTGGTCTAAGGATGGGGTGTTCGTGGAAGGTCTGCATGCAGTTGGTGATATTCTTACCAAGATAAGTGTCAATTGTGTGTTAAATTACACGTTTCATTATTATTATGTGTTAATTTTATGGGTTTTTCCTGTGTGTGGATTATACCTGTCTTTATATTTATGGGTATTTCCTGTTTATGCTGCATGAATATGTTACTGTTATTTCTGTATGAATCTGTGCATTTACATAATATATTTATCTATTTTTAAGTTATATATATATAAATTTCCACAAGAGTTCTCTATGTATATGTTTTAATTGCATGCAATTCGAAAAATTTATGTGGCATAGCTCAATTGGATGCTGGGTATGTTACATTATGGTATCAGATAATGGAAGAGTTTTCTAGAGTAGCATGGCCCGACCTAGGTGGTCGAGGATGTTACACAATATATAAGGGGAGATACCTATAATAATCCCACTCGATGATCCAATAACATCCAATACATAGAATTACCAATCTGACATAAGTTTTTTGATCTCACAGATAATGGGTTCACTCAAACCCATGGTCTTCTGAACAAAAATAATATCTGGGTGTTATTTCAGTATAAATATCCTAAGGGAAATTTTCTTGGGCCTTCCCCCCATGCTTCGCATATTAACTAACACGATCTTCATTGGAGAGTCAATTTGGGGACTACTCTTTTTCTATGAACCCCCGAAATGAGTCGTTGTCGACCATGAGACACCTCATAATGAGCTTTTTCTTGGGCATGTTTCAATGTCAAATTCCTAACTAATTTAGAAGGCCATGGGTCTTTGGCACTGTAAAATACTAAACCCCCTAAAGGATTAGTACACTGGTTCGATACACGGTGATGCATAAGATAAGGGTCACACCTCGAGGAGGTCAAAAGGGAGCTAGATGACACTTCCCGCTTAGATTCTAGGGTATTTTAGAAATCTATATCAGATTCATTTGATAGGTCAACAACAAGATCAATTGAAGGATGACCATCCAAAGAAACATGCTTAGAACCCACCTCGGATGACAAACCAGTACCCAAACCAAATGCCTCACCAAGAGACTAGATACCCAAAGGAGATGCAGAAGAAACCATACCATGTGAAGGAGAATAGGCATACTTACCAAAATCATTCAGTTTGGATTCACTGTCCATCTAGATGGCCTCAATATTTCCCCATTGGGATGCAGATAGGTTGAGGTCCTCCCCAATAATTTCCTTTGGAAAGCAATGTTTCCTAGACCCATGATCAACCCATATTAGAGGAACAACCATGTCCCCAATTGCAAGGTCCACATTATCTTGTTGAACATAACTTTAATCGAGCATCACTACCACACCACCACTCAGAGGAGAAGGTGGAAACTCCTTTTTGACCCTCAACTGACTTTGGAAAACCATTTGGGAGGGATCTTTACCGTAACCTAGAGAAAAACCTTGAAAAGTTTTGGTAAATTTAAGGTCATAATCAACCAAAACATGACCGAATTTGTGGAACCTCAAACAGTAAAAAGGAACACTCAAATAATCCAACAAATGGGTGTAGGATCTCCCATCAAAAGTGAGCTTATAGATTCGAAGAGGTCCTGACTCGTGTCTAGTTCTACCAAAATATGTGCCACTAATCGATTGTTACTAGATTTTAAATTTGAATCAAAGGAAATAAAAGTCCCCAACAAATCCCCAGTTACCTTAAGCCCGAAATGAAACCAAAATTCTAATGGGAGGTTGGGTAGTTTTATTTAGATAGGAAAATTTCTCATCGCTTCCTCATGAGCATCAAAAAGGGGGTGCCTGGGCTTCACATAGAGAACATGGCTGTCCTAGAACCATCATGCATATAATATTTTTTTGCATATCTTCCTTGTAGTGGAAAATAAATCCTATCCATCCCTTAGATAATAAATGAAAAATGGGAATGTAACCTAGAACCCTACCCCAACATTCTTCCATCCACAAATTCAAAGAGCCCACTGAAAGTATTCACCCACAAAACTTCCCCACCAAAGATTTTTCCTCTAGTTCACTTGTTTGACTTATTTTCAGATCCCTCCCTACAACCAAAGACACCTCACCCCCACAAGACCAGATATTCTTCCTTCATTTTCGCCAAGACTTTTACTTGTCAAGTCCTAACCTTTTCCCTTGTAAATACTCCACAACAAGTTTACTTCCAATAAACCTTGAGCCCCCAATGCCAACCACATCCAAAGAGCCAAGGTATTTTGCACTAGGGGTTGTAGAAAAGTTGGGTACCGAATGAGAAGATGAAGCTGGATCCAATCCTTGCACAAAACCATATGAGAACCCCCGTCTTGAGATTTTTATGGATGGGAACTCAAGGTTTGATTAAAGCCATTTGGGGGATATGACTGGCAACTAGATCCATCTGGATCCAGATGTTAAGAACCAAACATCAATATAGCATAGAAAAACCTCAGGAAAAGTACTCAACGCCTTGAAAAAGAGATAATTTCAGATAATAAGCCTCTTCGAGGGGGCAACCTTCTTTTACCCCACTTAAATGTTCAAGTACAAGATGATTCAAAATGAAAATGTCTCCTTGGTATATATAGGAGACTAGGAGGTATACTTACAACTAATGGCCTAAAGCTGACATAAATAAAATAACATTACTAATCTAATATGCCCCAATTAAGGGGTAATAAATAACATTACTAATCTAATATGCCCCAATTAAGGGTTACTGAGCCAATATTAGGGCATAACATGCCCCTCCCCTTGAGACAAGTGTTGTCCGCAATGCTTGAGTAACTCTGGATGCTTCTGTATAAAAGACTCGTCTTCCCAAGTGGAATCTTCAGCAAGTAGTTTCCTCCATTTAATGAGATACTTTGAAATGGATCTATTCCTTAGTTGGCTAATTCTTGTGTCAGTGATGGCTTCAGGGTCCAATATGATTTTTCCTTCCTCATCAAGTTCTGGCAATATAGTTTGAACTGGGATCTTGTCGCCTATAACCTTCTTTAAGCATGAAACATGGAAAACTGGGTGTACTCATGAAGATGCAGGCCGCTCCAATTTGTATGCCATAGTACCAATCTTTTGCAACACCTTATAAGGGCCATAGTACTTTGGTGATAATTTATTATCCTTCTTGGCTTGCTTGAGGGACATCTGTTTGTATGGTTGTAGTCTTAAAA
>ML804504.1:171073-213468 GCA_009831015.1 Picea engelmannii | reverse complement strand
TAAATGTTCAAGTACAAGATGATTTAAAATGAAAATGTCTCCTTGGTATATATAGGAGACTAGGAGGTATAATTACAACTAATGGCCTAAAGCCGACATAAATAAAATAACATTACTAATCTAATATGCCCCAATTAAGGGTTTATAATTACATTACTAATCTAATATGCCCCAATTAAGGGGTACTCAGCCAATATTAGGGCTTAACACCAGACAAGAATTTTGCAACAAATTATTGGAATCCATACATCCTCCGTGCGAGCTGACGTAGCTGTAGTACGGGTCGAGGTTTGGATTAATGTGTAGGTTTGAAAATATGTCATCGTCAGTCAACAAATCATTAGAATAATCCACCAACTATAGTGGATCCTCCATATATAGTCACATAAAGGATAATAGAATACCACCTGTTGCCCCATCGTAAGCTAGACCCTAAGGCCTAGCCTCCTGAAACCCTAATCAAAGCCTTAGGATTTGGTAGACCATCAAATCAATTCCATCAAAGTGTATTCTCTTTTGCTATGCTCCAAGTATACACACACACACAAAGATTTGCATAGAGATAAATAATTTATGGTGTTGTTCCATAATAAGATTACAAATATATAATAACAATACTAACACAATATATAGAAATACCATTTCTAGGCAATTGGTATTGTAAAATTACAATAGTCTATAACCTCAAGATTGTTTAGTAAATCATCAATAACATGCATTCAAATGCATATACATAGAAATAAAACAAGCAATTATACTATTAATTTACAAGGCCAAATTGTAATAAAATTCACATGATATTATGACACATAATTATTCTAATGGTTGTAGTGTCTATGGGGTTAATGCACCTCATTTATCTGATAAAATTAAAACCAACTAATTTATATTCACATTGTTAATAAAACATAAAAAATATTATATTAAATTTTTTAAATAATATTACTATGCAAATATATGTTTAATGTTACCATGCACCATTGAGTTGTTGTTGAATTTGATTGTAAACCACGATATTGCATCAAGTACCGAGTCCTTGTGCCAATTTCCAAATCCTTGTGTCAACATGCCAATTGTAGATTGACCCACCTGTTGACCTCCCTACCAACTCTTTTGGAAGCCGTCAATTTTAAGAAGAATCTAGACTTCTTTTACAACCTCCAATAAACCAAACTCTCAACAAATATAAATTAAAATTTATTTCAATATTATGATATCCATTTAGCATTAGGGCGATGTTGTGACAAGCTCTACAACCCTCCATTTTTTTTTCTTTTGATTTTGTTACTTCCCTAAAAATGGAGCCCCTTTATTTTTGTGCCTAAGAGAAAGTCTCATAAGTCCCTTCTTCATCTCAAGTTTCTTCTGACAATTCATGTTTCACTTGGAAAACAAACAAGTACTTAGTGTTGCAATCCAAATTTTAATCAACAAAGTTACTTTCAACTCCTTCGAACAGTTCGAACGAGGTACTTCAAACTCCTCCGAACAATTCAGAGGAGTTACTTCAAACTCCTCTGAATAGTTTGAAGGAGTTACTTCAAACTCCTCTGATATGTTCAGAGGAGTTACTTCTAAATCTTCCAAACTGATTGACCAACTCGCTCTTAACTCCTCCGATCAAACCTACCCCAACCATCACATTAAATGTCATTTAGTAAATTTTGGATATAAAATGGAACAAGGTTGAGACTAGTGTTATTCGACCATTTGCAATTGAATTGGAAATATCGAGGATAAGGGTGCTGAGATGAACGTTGTTCGAGAATCTCACCTATCCTTATTCACCATGTGTCAGCATAATCTAGGTAAGGTTTCATCACCTCTTCCCCTTTTTAAAGGTAGGGTTAATTCTTTGTTCGTTAGTTTTTATTTTTCCCTAGCTCGATATCCCTTGTTCTTCATCACTTTGTTCCTGGCCACACCTTTCCATTTCCCTCCAACTTTATGTTATATATTGCATCTATTCTTGGATAAGGAATACAAAAATAATTGGCCTTCTCCCCCACTTCACCGTGATGGACTTCTTCCTATCTTCACACTTAAATAATTGCAAGCCCCAAAACTCATCTAAGGTAGAAAGGCCTTGACCTAAGAAATCCCTAAGGTTCCCTCTTACTCTTCCAAGCTAGCCGTAGTGGTCATGATTGCTCTCTTTGTTCGTGAAAAACCCTAACTCAGAGACTTTCAAAGTAACTCTCCGAGCATATTGGAGAAGTTACTACCAACTTCTTTGATATTCTCGGAAGAGTTGAAATTATCTCTTCCACACATTTTTGAAACAAATGTAAACAACTCCTATGATCATAACGGAGGAGTAACTTTCAACTCTATCGATACGATTGAAGGAGTTCCTGGTAAGTGCTCCGAGCTCCTCGATATGATGACAAACCCTTCTGAATACATATCGGAGAAGTTACTAACAATTTCTTTGATGTGCTTGGAGGCATTGTTACTAACTCTTCCAATATGCTCAAAAGAGTTGTTACTAAATATTTCGATTTGTATTAAGAAAGTTGTTATCTCATTCTCCGATTTCTCCTTTCCAGGGTGATGCCGAAGCGTTTCACCCAAAAATCTCACTGAGCATTGTCTATTATTAACCTGGCATTTGTAAGGAGCAGCTTGCCATGTCTTGATAATTTCAATAATTCTTATAATTTTCTGATCAAGTAACTATATTTCTAATAAACATGCTCTAAATTGATCCTAGTAGACAATAGAGATAGAAAGTGTCAGAATTGTATATGATGATACGTTGGGACTTCTAGACAAAGATGGAGAAACCTTAAAATGGGGAGAAGTATATTATATGTTTAAGAAGTCAAACTTCTCTGCGGAGGTAGAGGAACCAGATGAGCTCCAGTTGTTTAAAAACATCAGAAAATTGAGAATTTTCAGGGTGGCAACAAGTCCAATTTTTTTCCCTTGTGTAGACTCCATTTCTTGGATCTTGAAAAGTGCAGATATAAATAGTCGATATGTCTTTAATACAAGAAAATAACATATAGCTTCATTCATGTCAGATGATTTAGCTAAGTGTTACCATATTGAAGCTGGGAATAAAAGATTGGATGGTCAACTTCTCAACGAGTTGGAGCTTACACTGAAATATTTATTCTCCACATGGTATAAAGTAAGAAACAATTCAAATATCGACCCAAGTGTCGATAGCCCACAACCAATTTAAGGAGACCCTACTAGTATATGGTAGCCATGCTGTGCAAGTTGTACGAAGAACCATATGCAACCCATTTCCCCTTATCATACATACCCCTAATTTATTTCTGTGCAGATGTGGGGGTCTCATTCAACTGGGAAGATATATTGTTTGAAAATCTCAAGGTTTCCATCTCTGCAGTTACACAAGCACAACCAGGAAGCTTCCCCAACTTCCATATGTCTTTGTGTCTTCTAGACATAATATGTATCGTTCACAAGTACCCAAACATGGGATGGAGTTGGTTGCTCGCCGACACCACTATCCACATCTAATGCAAGGTGCTTTGGGAGCACAAATACCGAACAAACTATCAAAGAATCTGCAAACACTTCCTTTCCCCTTTGTATGAATTTATTTTTTTCACCTCCCCACCTTGTATGACAGAAAAATCCATAACATTCATAAGAAGGATTGGGGACAGGTATTTAATGGAACACGGTACCTATATAAGGATATATGGTGCAATGAAACCACCCCATCTACTCCCTCAATTCATTCCTGGCAAACTTGTACTCCAGGAAGTGGCATATCAAACTATCATACATGGGGTCAGAGGAATGTTATACAGATCAAAGAAAACAATCTGGCCTCCGCTACCTCATTACATTGACAACTATTTCTTTGAAAACACCAAACAAGCCCAGACAAAAGTAGATGTATTACTTTCCTACCACTTTGGAGAGGAAAGATTCATGAGACATGACCTGCAGAACATTGTCAAAGAACACTTCAATAACATGAGGCTCCCATATGAGTACACCACTGAGTTCTAGGAAGAGGAGGAAGTGCATCAAAATTCCAGGACTTATGACAAGGTCATTTCCAACAGGCGAGCCCAGCGAAAAGGAAGGATCACAGACGAAGAAGCTGTAAGAGAGGTAGTCAAGAAAGATGTAGAGTGAGATGAAGCTGAGAGATCTTCCCCCATCTTTGTCTCAAATCATTCAAGTTCTGCAGAAGAGGATGAAGAGGCACCAATAGATAAAAATAGAAGAGACAAAGAGAAGGTACTAAAAAGGATGAATTACGCTAAAAATAAACAAAAAATAGAAGACGCCAAAGCAAAGGCCAGGGCAGAAAATGAAACAAAAGCTAAAGTTGAAGCTGAGGCAAACACTGAGGTTGAAGCGAAATGTAACATACCCATGTTAATGATCAACAATAATTAACAATTACGAAAGACATAGAGAACTTTTGTTTTATAAAAGTAAAGTTTGGAATATAATAAAGGTTCGCACGAGATTACCACCCCATAAAATGAAAATAGCTAAAAAACCATCAGCTACACAAAACATAATTTCCTTTTCTTCAACAATTGTTCAATGGTCTAATACAAAATCTAATAAAACTATAAGGAGAAGCACAATGTATAATTAGACCATCTTATTTACCTTATTTAACGAACTTCCAAAACTAATATTAATGGAATTAATTTAAAGAAGAATTTGAATACGATAATTATGAGTTAAATCGCAAAACACTGATTTGCACAATTTACAACTTCATTTCTCAAGAATCCATTCAAGGGCTGACTCTACTACATGATCTATCTTTTCTTATCTCAACATTTGTAAATTTCATTATGGATTAGATCAATCAATGTTTCCTTTATTACTTCTCCAAACTAATTAAATTATGGTAAGACACAATTGATACTTAAAATAAGTTGATGATTACTAGTTATGTAAATGAAGATATAATGAAAAACTATAATGGAGGATTCATTCACTATAAGAGAATCTCTTCCATGTTTATTTAGATATCATGGAAGTATACATTATTGACATCAAGCTAGTAAGGTAAAATTTTTAGTAGTAAGCTATTTTATTTTAACTGTAGCAACCCAATTGGTTGTCTGTGCTGAGCCTTGAATTTTTGGCATTCCAAACACCTGGTAATAAAATTAACCACTTCTTTCTTCATACCTGGCCAATAATATTGGCTCTTGACAGCTGCAATATTTTTCTATTAACCTGGGTTCCCAACATAAGGCACATTACACATTTCTTTTGATATTAGATTTTTCAACACTCGAGAATTTGGCACATAAATTCTTCCCCTGTACATCATAATTTCATCCTTTTCCAGCTTATAGTCTTCAATTTTTTACTGCAAATTACCTTGTTGAATTTTTTCCTTTATTTCCATGTACTATTGATCTGATTTTGTAGCCTCTAAAATGTTATCTTTCAAATCTGATTTGTACATGTTAATGGTTGTAGCATGCATCTCATGCACCCTCTTGCTAAGTGCATCAACCACCTTGTTCTCTTTACCTTTGATATGCCTTATAACAAATCCATATTCGCTGAGGAATTCTAACCATCTGTTTTTCTTGACATTAAAAGTTGGTTGTCCAAATAAATATTTCAGACCACTACTGTCTCTACTCAACTCAAATATTTTTCCCATGAGGTAGTTCCTCCACATCTTCAAGGAATGCACTATGGCTTCCAATTCTAAATCATGAGTGGCATACTGCCTTTCATGCTCTTTTAATTTCCTTGATTCGTAGGATACCACATGCCCATTCTGACTAAGGACTCCCCCAAGCCCTTCTTTACAAGAATCCATGCATACAATGAAGTTTTCATTCAGATAAATAATCCTTAATATTGGATCACTTGTCAATAAATATTTTAAGTGTTGGAAGCTTCTTTTAGAATCAACAGTCCATTCAAATCTCACACCTTTATTTTTAAAATATGTGATTGGGTGTGAAATCTTGGAGAAGCCTTCAATAAACCTTTTGTAATACCTTGCAAGTCCCATGAAAGATCTCACCTTTGAGACATTCCTAGGTGTTGGCCATCCTTCAATGAATTTTATCTTCTCTAGGTCCACTGCTATCCCTTCCTTTAAAATAATATGGCCTAAGTAATGAATTTTCCTCTTGTAGAATGAGCACTTGCTCAACTTTGCATACAATTGATGTTTTCTCAATACTTGTAGCACCATCCTCAGGTGATGCTCATGCTCTTTTTTAGATTTTGAGTAAATAAGTATATCATCAAAAAATACAATGACAAACTTATCCAAGTATTCTTTGAAAATACCATTCATTAGACACATGAAGACAACTGGTGCATTTGACAACCCAAATGACACCACTGTAAACTGATAACGGTCATACCTAGTTCTAAATGTTGTCTTGTTGATGTCTTCTTCTTTAATTCTCACTTGATGATAACCAGGTCTGAGGTCAATCTTAGAAAATATCTTTGCATCCTTTAGTTGGTCAAAGAGGTCATCTATTCTTGACAAAGGATACTTGTTCTTCATAGTAACCTTATTGAGCTTCCTGAAGTCAACACAAAGCCTCAAGGTTCCATCCTTTTTCTTCACAAATAATACTAGAAAACCCCAAGGTGACACACTTGGGCGTATATACCCCTTCTTGAAAAGTTCTTCAAGCTGCATTTGTAATTCCTTCAACTCTGGTGTACTCATCCTATAAGGAGTCTTGGATATTGGGGTTTCTCCAGGCATTAGTTTGATAGAAAAATCAATATATTTCTCCGGTGGCATCCCCAATATTTCTCTAAATACATCTTCAAAATCCTTTAGGACTGCATAGTCTTCAATATTTGACACTTTATCCTTAGGTTCCTCCTCCATATGTGATGCAAATAGTTGGCATCCTTTTCGAAGACTTTTCTTCAACTGCAAGGCTGAAAATTCTCTGACAGTTACAACCCTTGGAATACCCTATATTGATTTCAAGTTCCCTTCTTCATCCAAGCAAGTAAAATCCTTATTATAATAGTCTAGGACAACATGATTCTTTTCCAACCAATCCATACCAATGAGGAAATCATATGAGTCCAAATATATAAAATTCAAATATGCTCTTATGCTCAGTCCATTCATGTCCATTGGACATGCCTTAACCATCTCAATAATTTTCCTTTTTTCTCCTGTAGCTAGCTGCAACAACCAAGGTTTTCCAAGCTTACTTCTTGGCAGTCAAAATATTTCCACCATCTTAGGATCTAGATAACTATGACTAGGTCCTGAATCAATTAAAATAGCAATGGGTTGGTTGTTGATCTTACATTCCACCGTAATCATATGTGAATGAAACTCAAATTTATTGTTATTTAGGGGTGCGTAGATCCTAGGTAAATTATTCCCATGTCCTCCATTGTATCAACTTGTTGTACATTGTGCCCGTAGGGGTGTAGACCGATTGGCAAGTGCTGTGTAAATGGAAGGAAATATGTAAAGGAGGTCTCAAGTTCGATTCTCACCCCGATTTACTTGTGCTCCATGCTTGCAGGCTGTGTGGCACACCTGGGGTTATAATGGTAGTGGATGGGTATCGACCCCGTGTCACGCGAGTACGAGAATCGCGAGTTGCCGATTCCCCTAGTAAAAAATAAAATAAAAATTGTGGTACATTGTGAACAATCCTTAATTTTTCACCTCTGTGAGGGAAATATCTGTACATATGATCTTCCTCACAACCCCAACATTTCATAGGTTGTTGCCTTGGTCTTTGCCCCACTATTTATGTAATTCTGGGCTCTTTAGAAGTTGGCTATTGCTGAGTATTGTTTTTGAAGAATGGTGGCTTGGTCCCCTTCTTCCTCTACTCCATCTTGATTCTCTTCTTGTTTTCCCAAGCCTTTTGAAAAGTTGGTCTTCCTCTATGCTGATCATAAAGGAATTTATCCCCCCTTATGGTTTTTTCCAGTGTCTTGGGATCATCATACTATATCTTATCACTGATAAATGATGGCAACCCACTCAGGTACCTATGAATCTTAACTTGTTCATCCTTGATGAAAGAAACATATTTCAGTAGCTCTATGAATATCGTTTTGTACTCAACTATGGTCATACTCCCAAGCTTGAGTTCAAATAACTCCTTCATTTTCTTATCATAGTATCGTTTGATTAAGTATTTATTTTGAAAATACCTTTTAAATTCCCTCCAAGTAACCTTCTTCTCATCAATGTGTTGCACTTTCACAAACTGGTCCCACCACATTGATGCTTTTCCTTTGAGATGGTATATGACAATTCTTCCTTCTACCTGTGAGGAGTAGTTATGTAACTAAAAGTACTTCCTCATGCTCAACAACCAGGTCTCCACATCCTC
Source organism: Picea engelmannii (assembly GCA_009831015.1). Classification (NCBI taxonomy): domain Eukaryota; kingdom Viridiplantae; phylum Streptophyta; class Pinopsida; order Pinales; family Pinaceae; genus Picea; species Picea engelmannii. The sequence goes on along the minus strand of ML804504.1, from coordinate 205,141 downwards.
ATCCTTCTTGTGCTCACCATCAAATGTATGAGGCTTGATTTTATTCATTTTTCCATGTAGCTCATCCACCATAGACCTCTTCTTGTGCTTCTTGACAGAGGATGGGATTGAACTACTGTGTGCTCTCCTAGCTGAATGCCTTGGGGAGTGATGGTGATGCATGTCGACACTTCTTATTTTTCTTCTCTCATCATGAGACCTGTGATTCCTTGATTTACTCGTCTCAGTCTCCTTATTCATTTTATTCTCTATTCTGTCCAAGCCTTGCATCAAATTGACTTTCATAAGCCTCTCATTATCAACATTATAGATTTGGACATATTTTTGCAGACTCTTTAAGGTCTCTAACCAGTTCATACTCTCCTCCTTGCCTTCTCTATTCCCATTAGATTCTATCCCCTCATTACGGATGTTGACATACATCCCTCTGACCTCATATTCATGGTTGTAGGTTCTTTGTGCATCCTCCATGCCTATGAATTCTGTGCTGATCCTGTTCTGATCAAATTTCTGTTAACTCTGCAAAATGTGTAGGCAACAAGATTTGTTAGACTAAATAATTATGAAAACTATAAAGACTAAGCACACTTTTGTTCCATGAGAGTACCAGATTCCTTTCTTCTATTTCCTTGTGAATTTAATAGTCTAATTTTTTTTTTTGGGTGAATATTTGGACTCCACTGTCCAAGACCTTTCCAATGACTACTTTCTTGCTCAATTCCGAGTTACGAGTAGAAAGTTATGGTCATTTGACCAATACCCATTTATTCCTTCAACTAGGTATATATTTTTAACTGTTCTTATGCATCCTTGCACCTGCGACTTTGTAAATTTAACAAGAACTAAATTGGGTTCCTTCGTGATCATATGATGGTCATTCTAGTCAATTTTTACCCTCATTTGAGCTCTGGTATGCTATATACAACCTAATGAAGTTTCAAGCCAATTATTATTTTTGGCCCTCAATGCTACAAGCAGCTTCTATGCCCTCCTATACATTTTGTGTGCCCAAATTTCTATTTTGACTCCATGGATGTATTCTATGGCTCAATATATTTTTGTAGACTTCTCTTGTTCCCCAATCCAATTTTGAAGCAGCAAGTTATGACCCTCAGAAGTTAACCGGGTCTTAAAATTTACCTTGCACTATTTGGCATGTAACTTCCTCATACTAGTTTTGTTTGACAAAAGGCTTACATTGTTAGAAATATCTCTTCGAGATTTATCATTAAATTTTTAGAGACTATTTTTGGTGCCTACGGAGGTTACAGTCTAAAAAATTAGAAGTTCTAAAAACATTGTTTAGGGCCTAAAAAATGACCTGCAAAAACATGACCTAGAAAACACCAAAATTTTCCAATATTTTTCATTATTTTTTGATAATTTTAGCCTCCTTAGGATGATTGAGATGATGACATGGCACCCAAGTCAACCTATCATCCCTAGAAGGATTCCATGTCAGTTCCTGGCCACTCTGACTTTGCCCTGTCGACCTCTTACCTCCCTCTTCCTTCTCCCTTATCTCCTTCTTCATTGTTGCACACATGTTAATTTTCAGGCCCCATAGGTCCTTGGATGCCATGTGGAGCCTTTGTATTAGGTTGTGGGGAAGGGTGGGTCCCATCCCACACCCATTTACCTTAGCATGTGAAGTTTCATGTTGGTTTGATCCGACGGTGGAGGTTTGGAGCACGATCAACGATAACGATCACGATCGATGGTCCACAATGCATTGTGCCCCCCCAAGCCTTTTCGACTGTTAACATAGGGGGGAGGGGCTGCAAAAATTAACCTTAATTAATCCATGAGTGATGTTTCATGCATCGGTGCATTTCATCCCCCTCGACCTATGGTTAACATAACCACACACGACCCCCCTACAAATTGGTTCTGCGGGTCCAGGCTCCATGTTTCGCCGAGTAGGAAGGCACTTGCCATCGTGGTGCTAGATCATATGCCACTGTGCCACCATGTACCTTCCTCCATCATAGTACACATCACTACTCTTCCATGTTAGTTGAAAATACCCAAAATTTCCAATTTTGCCTATTTTCAAAATTTCTCAAAATGCCCAATATTACATAATTATTTCCGCGACCATCATTAGAGCTATGTGATTAGCTCAAAATATCCAAAAATAGTCCCGTAAGCGTCAATTTAATCTCTACACATAGGATTCAATTCTTCCCTGTCGAATTTCCCCATGAATTTAATCGTAAATTTGGGGCTTTTCCCAGAAATGCTCAATTTCATTATGGGCGCTCTGCAACATGAAATTTGGCCAATTATAGGCCTGAATTTTGCCAATTTGAGATTTAATTTGGGGATTTTAATTCCTGTGCTTGATTCTTGCAATTTCCTATGAAATTTTCCAAGAATTCTTCCACATTCCACTACAATAATTTCATCAAGCAACTTGCAGACAAACTCAAGAATTTAAATTTTGGCAATTCTTGCTTCAACACTATGTTAACTTCACCCATGCAGGATCAATGTTAAAACTAAAGCTTTGATATGATATTGTAGCATCCCCAACTCCGCGTTGGGCAATTACACACCAACATTTCTGAATTCTGATACCATTTTAATTAGCTGATAATGCTATGTAAATGCACATTTAATGCATAATAACATCAAGTATATAGATACAACATATACATGAAAAACCCATGAAAATAAATGCATAAATATTAATACAACACATAAATTAACACACAATAGACACTTATCTTTGGCAAAAAGAACACCAACTACGTGCAGACCTTCCATGTTCCTCTGAGCCTTAGACCACACTGCTCATAACTCTCAACAGTGGGTCACCCTCGAGCTCGGGCTAAAACTCCACCTAGGTACATGAATCCTAACCAGGCTAAGGTTTCTTAGACAACAAAAAACTCAGACTCAGGTGCCAAATCTAGAAAATAGCCTACAATCCCTCATTCCCCACATGTGTGTCCCATCCCATGAAGTGTGCCCTTTCTTTACTCAATAGTCCTTTGATTGCCCCACTTCCCTTATGGGGCTTCAACAACAGGCCGGACATGAAGTCTCAACGCCATGTAGCTGCAACTTGGCAATAAATTCCCAACAGTTATCTCACATATAGAGAATGCTCACGGGAATGACGACTCGCTTATTCATTATCCTATGGGCCTAACAACTCACCTCTTCAGTCCAGTTCCAAATCTTTCCATGGTACAGGTACATGTACAGGTAATGCAACATGAAAGTACGGATGATAGTAGTTTGGTGAGGTGAGAATGATGATGGAATGATATAAAATTAACTAAATCTCCTCAAACTTATGTGCATATTCCCAACCTAACACTTGTCATGTTGGGAACTACATGGATCCCCCACATGGACCCACAACATGGTGATACATTCCCCCCTTAGAGACTTATAATAAAATTAATTATCCCATCCTTTAGACTTTAGACTTTAGGAATATTAACAAAATATTCCTTTAGGCTTAAGCCCCTTTATCTTATCCCCATTTTCCTAGACTCTTAGCCCCCCTTTCCCATTCTAGTGGAGTTTTAGGCCCCCATACTCTTTTATCTGGTTGGTCTGCAACAATGATGTGTTTTTATTAAAATCCGAGTGTGGTTACATTTTACAAATATAGGCACACTGGCCTTTTAGCTTCTGGCTCTCCAGCCTAATAACTGCATAGGCACTCTAGCCCAAATATCTTGGCTCACCAACCTATATGTATATTTACATTTACATTTACAATTGGGGTTCAACCTAGGGGTATTACATCATAGCTAGCAGTTCAGATATGATAGAAATGTGATATAGTTACAGAAAAGGATGGCCTTCCCCAATAAGCTACAATTCCAAACAAAGGCCAAAGACAATAAGGAGTAGTTAGTACCTAAGCCTGTAATCACGTCCAATGTGATCTTTGTAGGCCCTAAGTTAGGGAAACTTCTTGTGTTGTTGTGCACATATCACAAGGTTTTTGATCTGTCCTTGTTCTTGAATTGCAGTTTGAAAAATATGCATAGATCATTCGACGACTCGATAGGATAGAGAAGGTACTCACTTAGAAATGGGCCAATCCCCATAGGAAGCTTGACGTCATGACGTTGGTGCATTGCCCACATTTTGGACAGAGCCCGTCGGTGCATGCATGTGTGTGCTTCTTGCTCAATCAACTGCATGGAGGGTATTTGTGGCTCGACCAGTTATACCAAGTGGATGAGAAGACCATGTATCGAGTCTCATGCCTACCAACAATAAATGATGACCTAGCCAACACAATCAAGGCCAAGGATGTGGCACAAGCAGATTTTTACACTAAATATGGGATGCTTACAGGCTCTTGCGAAGTAGTCATTATAGAGATCAATAACTAGATAGTCCGATTTGTAATGCAATTGCTTGCTTGTAAGCTACTTTGAAAATGCCACAAGGATGAGTGTTTAATTGTAGTCATTGTTGTCATTGAGCGATGTGTTGCAGGAGTTTAGATGGCCTGAGCATGATATCTCCTAAATGAGTTTGATGATGACTGTTTTGAGGCCCAAAACTTGGGAAAAACGTTTTATTACAGCTGAGTTATTTTATTACTCAGAATAATTATGGGGGGCCCCTCAGGCCATGAGGAGGATGTAGATAGTGCACCACTGTTCATCACACCTCAATTTCTTATGCTCTAGTACACCAAAGAACAAACAATCCAAGCCGAGCATAACAAGGCCTTTAAAAATTTGTACACACAGATGATACAAGCAACTAATGCGATGTTGTGCATTCTAAAGAATCTATTGAAAAGGTACGAGGACTACCTTGAATTTGAGTGTGACTTCCATAATGTTTTAATTTATCCACGTGAAGATAAACAAAAAACCACTGCGATGCTCCCCTTTTGCATCATGGAAGAAGTCATCTAGCTAGGTGTCATAGAATGGGACGAGGAATATCAATGTCTGTTTGCAGACAAGCAAGTACAACTCAAAACTAGGACGAAGAAAACCAAGAGAAGAAAAGGGCCACAGCTGCAGCCCAATGGAATAATAGGTATTAGGATATAAGAAATAGACAGATGATACCTCCAAAGATAAAGTCATACAACTATCAGATGAACACTAACAAATTGATGAGGACTCTAAGGATGACCCTGAAAGGGATTGCAAGAGGAAACGACCCTTAGCAACATAAGGGATAGCCCCAATAAATTTAGATCCTAGCACAGATGGAGAGAACACACCCTCTTCCCCACCAGAGTTTACTACCATTTATGAGGAAGTTTCCTCTCCATCAAAAGATCACACCATAGTGTCTGGTCAAGTTCCTAGCAAGCACCGATGGATGACCACAAGCGAAAGGTCAGATACAAGTGCCCCAGTAACACAAACAAGGCCGATGATTATGACTATCTCAAAGTTGGTCGAGAAAATTAGAAGACGACTCATGATGCAATAAGTATTTCAAAAATACGTGTTGGGAAAATTCGACAAGCTATGTCGAAAATTATCCATTGCTTCTCTACCTAGTTCACCCGCTCAAGAGAAACAAATCACTGAATTCAGTGGCACTAGTCAAAGAAGAGTGTTGTGGGTCAACCCATTAGCCGTTGTCTCTTTTGACTCAACCAATTTTGAACTCGAACTAGAATAGGTGCCTATAAAGGACCTGCAAAATTTTATGACTACCATCATGACAGAGCTCAAAGATAAGCATAGGGCCCTTAGTAAGTCACATACACAACTGCAACAATAACACGAGTAATAAGTCACTACACATAAGGACACTCAACTGAAACATCAATAGAAAGCACATGCGTGACAAGAAGTAGAGGATGTGTGTAAGGAAATCAAAGTAATTCATATTGTGGAGGTCACTACACATGCTAAAAGTAAAGCACAACACAAAATGGTGCTCACAATTCACAAGGAAATCCTCAGTACCGTGGATGACACTTTATCATAAGTTCCCATGCTAGGGGCCGATCAACCATGCCTTCCTGTGCCTCAGAAAATTCATGCAGCCAAGGAGTGCATCCAGGTAATAGAGACGTAAAATCTCGAGCTTCGCAAGAAGCTCATGTGGCATACCCTGAATAACCAAGAGTTGCAACAAAATATTGATGTGGTCTTGGGAGCATTGTAAAAGGGATAGAAATGCATAAAGGATTTCGCATGTCTCGTTGAGTATAGCTTCACACTCTAGAGTCACCTCCATAATACACTTGAAATCAATGCCATTGATGAATAGATTTGCACTACATAAGTATAAGTTGTGCAACAAAAGAGCACATTATCATCCTTAGCTCTAGGTGAGTGACAAGAAACAATGACAATGATTTCCAACAAAAATCAGGATACTATTGCAACTCGATTGGAACAACATACTCTCTTTGGCATCACCAATGATGTGGTTGACAAGGTCCAAACATATTACAATCAACTCACAATGATACATGTAACAACATCCCCTATGCTAGAAAAGATGGATAAGATTAACCTTTAGTCCCCACAGGTTATAGCCACTGTCGCAAATGAGGTTTTCCAACTCACATAAAGGTTGCAGGATACATTTAATGATGTTGATGGCCAATTTGAGTAGTTCATCGAAGAAATCCTAATGATGGTGTTGTCAACTGTTTCTGTCAAGCCATGAATAGCCACTGTTGGCTCAAGGATGAGACAATTAATAGTGTTAGGGGCATGTTTGCACCCAAGGTTTTGGGGAAGTTTTGTGTGCACCCATGAAGATACACTGCATGGCACAAGGAAGGATCAACAACAACATCGACCAAAGGAATATTTCATGTGCCAACCCATTTTTTCACTGCACGTAAGGAATCAATAAGATCACATGCAACGAATTGGAGTGTATCTTTGGGAATATTTTGTACTTAAGCACTATATCGACCCAAATGATTGTGGGAGAAGGTATGGATGAGATGGAAAGTTAGTTAGGATTTCCACGCTCTAGGAAGATTCGGGGGCTGCATGTAGATAGGTAGAGTGTGCATATCTATAATTCTCTCAAGAGAGTGGAGCAGAGGAGTGGAGAAAAAAAGTCAGTAGAGTAAGTCCGAACTGAGTAGAGAATAGGAATAGAGAATACATGCCTATGACAAAGAGTCGATTGGAATACAAAGAGAGACTTCCATGTCCATTTTTGTCTAAGTTTTGTATGAGTTTCTAATAGAGTCAGATTTGTGTAGGAAGGAAGAAAAGAGAACATAACGAATAACGTAGTGGAATGTAGTGACTGTTGAATGAATTAGAGAGCATAACATAGTTCTATGTGATATGAGGATTTGTCTATGTATGCATTTTGGAAGCTTATGAATATAATACAAAGTCCTTTTCTCTCTACAATCTACTATGTGTATTCTGAGTTGAATGGATATTGGTCTTAATGGCTAATGATTATTACTCTATGTTTCATTATGCACGAATGAATGAATCTATGCCTGAGAGGTTTCCTTGTATGCACCGTTCCTTCACATATGAAACAAGACTGTTCCTTTTCGGGTGAGACCTTCTTCGGTCCTCGACTAAAGATTGAATCTGTCAATGCCTTGGGGTTTTGTTGGTCAAATATTAATGAACCCTAGGTCTTCAACCCCCCAACAATAGAATGAAAGTCAACAAAGGACACACTAAAATATGACTTGGGGATTAGTGCAATGAATGTTGAATCAATGTTTCCCAATACCTTACCAGTTATGTGAATCTCCTCACATACTCACAATAGGTCATCCTCTATAATATCAAAAAAGTGCTCGAAAAACTCAACAATCTAGCCATCCAGCCGAGGGCTCTTGCCATTTTTGAATGAGGCAATGACAACCTGAAGGTCCCCCTTATAAATATATATCTCTCTCTATATATACATATCCTGATTTTTCTCTTGATTAACGAGTGTGGGAAAGTATGCGAGCAATTAGATAACATCATCCATTTTATGCTGTTTTGGATCTTGAAATAAATAATGAAAATGATTTACCCCAAGTGATGCCATACTTGTGAAACATCATACCTTTGATCCTTTTGCATCACACAATTCCCATTTGGATTTAAAGCTCTTCTGGAAATTGGCATAATTCTAATTGTTTTTTTGTATCGAGGTCCCCAACTACCAGCCAAAGTGATCGACTCTTCATGCACCATTGCTTTTCTTGTTCCAACATAATGTTATGTATTTGAGCCTCTAGTTGTTGACCTTAGTTTATATCCAACGAGGTGATCCATATTTTATGAGCATAATGAAATGAATACAGATTATTAAAATATGTTTAACATAAAATAACAAAGATATAGTAAAACTGGTTTCTATTCAATAAGGAAATAAGCTGAAACTGTAAAATGCAACAGAAAACAAGCTTGCTAGAATGGTGGTGGCTTACCTCTCAGAAGAGATGTGACGGTGCCGCTGATTCACAAGAATATGATTACAATTAGGCTTTGAAGGCATTTTTACAATAAACATGAATGCAAAAACCCTAGACATCCAAAAACCTAACCCTAGGATATCACGCGCCAAAAGTCATGCGGGCCCTGTTGGGGTAAGCTAGTACATGAACTTCCCAGGGTCTTAACTTTTCCATACGATCTCCGTTTTATGCACACGATAGCCCATTGGAAAGGTCTATCCGAGGACTACACATGTTTTAGTCATACTCTGACTCCGTTTTATAGTTTGATTGTGTCAAGCCCTAAAAACGTTGTTTAGGGCCTCAAAACGACCTTGGAAGTAGGGGACCCGAAAACTGGGAAAAAACCACCAAAATGAACCAATTGGAATAGGTGGGAGGCCACCGATATCCATCTGGATCACAAGATGTCCTACCTCAACTAATCACCACCATATATAAGATCTAGCTCTGATTCAATGTTAGTGAGTGCCTTATCTTGTTCATTCCTATGATCTGTGACCCAATGGACAATATTCATATTTAAAGCATGCAAAGTGTTTACAAATTGTTGAATCTTCGATACTCCAACATCATCTTGAAATATTTTCCAACTTCCAGTAACCAAAGTTCAAAAATCATCTATTTCGACCCATGATGGATAAACTTGAATGCAACCCCCAGTCAATCCCGTGACACATCCACCTCAAGAAAAACAAGGAAATAATCTAAAGATCTTATCTTACCACCCACAACCCGTAGATCCCAATATTCTATAGAATAAAATGATGGATGAGAAACTTGTCCAAATTCTTGAGCACACCAATATTTCCACTCTAATTGTTACTCCACTTTGATTGTTAATCCAAGTTGGTCAGATGATTTCCAGATCCACATCAACTAGACTAGACCGTTCAAATTTGTTTAAGAAGAATCATGTTAGAGAATCTTCTCTAGCTGACTCCCCCTATATTTCCTCTTGAATCAATGTGAAATTTAAGTCTCCACCCAAAATGATCTCCTCTGAGTGTAGAATCTTTAGGTCAAGTAAGTAATTCAAGAAATCCTCTGTATTAGCATAATGACCACAAACATTACAAAGAAGAAAGTTTCAGCCCAATTCTTTACACACTACCTCTGTGCATAATCTTGATTTCATAGAGAAACAATTAATGAGCGATATATAAGGGGAGAGACCTATAATAATCACACTCTATTATCCAATAACATCCAATACATAGAATTACCAACATGACATAAGTTTTTTGAGCTCACAGATATTGGGTTCACTCAAACCCATGGTCTCCTGAAAAAAAATAATATCTGGGTGTTCTTTCAGTATAAATCTCCCAAGGGAAAGTTTCTTGGGCCTTCCCCCCAAGCCTCACATATTAACTAACATCATCTTCACTGGGGAGTCAATTTGGGGACTGATCTTGTTCTATGAACCCCCAAAATGAGTCGTTGTCGACCATGAGATACCTCATGACGAGTTTTTTCTTGGGCAAGTTTCAATGTCAGCTTCCTACCTACTTTAGAAGGCCATTGGTGTTTGGCATTGGAAAACCCTAAACCCCCTGAAGGATTAATACACTGGTTCAATACACAGGGACGCAGAAGATAAGGGTCACACCTCTAGGAGGTCGAAAGGGAACTAGATGACACTTCCCGCTTAGATTCTAGGGTATTTTAGAAATCCATATCAGATTCATTTGATAGGTCAACAACATGATCAATTGAAGGATGAACATCCAAATAAACATGCTTAGAACCCACCTCGGATGACAAACCAGTACCCAAACCAAATGCCTCACCAAGAGACTAGATACCCAAAGGAGATGCAGAAGAAACCATACCATGTGAAGAAGAAGAGACATACTAGATACCCAAAGGAGATGCAGAAGAAACCATACCATGTGAAGAAGAAGAGACATACTTACCCGAATCATTCTGTTTGGATTCGCTTTCCTTCTACATGGCCTCAATCTTTCTCCATTGGGATGAAGACAGGTTGAGGTCCTCCCCAATAATGTCCTTTGGAAAGCAATGTTGCCTAGATCCAGGATCAACCCATATTAGAGGAACAACCATGTCCCTAATTGCAAGGTCCACATTATCTTGTTGAACATAAATTTAATCGAGCATCACTCCCACACCACCACTCGGAGGATAAGGTGGCATATCCTTTTTGACCTTCAAATCACTATGAAAAATCATTGGGGAGGGATCTTTACTGGAACCTAGAGAAAAACCTTGAAAAGTTTTGGTAAATTTAAGGTCACATTCAACCAACACATGACCCACTTTGTGGCACCTCACATAGTAAAAAGGAACACTCAAATAATCCAACAAATGTGTGTAGGATCTCCCATCAAAAGTGAGCTTATAGATTTGAAGAGGTCCTGACTCGTGTCTAGTTCGACCAAAATATGTGCCACTAATCGATTGTTACTAGCTTTGAAATTTGAATCAAAGGCAATAAAAGTCCCCAACGAATCCCCAATTACCTTTAGCCTGAAATACGACTAAAATTCTAATGGGAGGTTGGGTATTTTTATCTAGATAAGAAAATTTCTGATCGCTTCCTCATGAGCATCAAAAGGGGGGTGCCAGGGCTTCGCGTAGAGAACATGGAGGTCCTAGAACCATCATGCATATAAGTTTTTTTGCATATCTTCCTTGTAGTGGAATATAAATCCTATCCATCCCTTGTATAATAAATGAAAAATGGGAATGTAACCCAAAACCCTACCCCAACATTCTTCCATCCACAAATTCAAAGAGCCCACCGAACGTATTCACCCACAAAACTTCCCCACCAAAGATTTTACCTCTAGTTCACTTGTTTGACTTATTTTCAGATCCCTCCCTACAACCAAAGACACCTCAGCCCCACAAAACCATATAGTCTTCTTTCATTTTCGCCAAGACTTTTACTTGTCAAGTCCTAACCTTTTCCCTTGTAAATCCTCCACAACAAGTTTACCTCCAATATATCATGAGCCCCCAATTCCAATGACATCCAAAGAACCAAGGTATTTTGGACTAGGGGTTGTAGCAAAGTTGGATACCGAATGAGAAGAGGAAGCTGGATCTCATCCTTGCACAAAACCATATGAGAACCCTCATCTTGATATTTTTATGGATGAGAACTTGAGGTTTGATGAAAACCACTTGGGGGATATGACTGACAACTAGATCCATCTGGATCCATACAAGAATTTTGTAGCAAAATATTGGAATCCATACATCCTCCGTGCGAGCTGATGTAGCTGTAGTACGGGTCGAGGTTTGGATTAATGTGTAGGTTCGAAAATATGTCATCGTCGGTCACCAAATCATTGGAGTAATCCACCAACTACAATGGATCCTCCGTATATAGTCACATAAAGGATAATAGAATACCACCTGTCGCCCCATCGTAACCTAGACCCTAAGGCCTAGCCTCCTGAAACCCTAATCAAAGCCTTAGGGTTTTGCAGACCATCAAATCAATTCCATCAAAGTGTATTGTCTTTTTCTATGCTCCAAGTACACGCGCGTGCGCGCGCGCACACACACACACACACACACACACACAAACACACAGACACAAAGAGATTTGCACATAGATCAATAATTTATGGTGTTTTTCCATAATAAGCTTACAAATATATAATAACAATACTAACACAATATATAGCAATACCATTGCTAGGCAATTGGTATTGTAAAATTATAATAGTCTATAACATCAAGATTGTTTATTAAATCATCAATAACATGCATTCAAATGCATATACATAGAAATAAAACTAGCATACCCCCGAATCGTGGGAAGGGAACGCCGAACATAATGGGTATATATGTTGGAAAATAACTACATTGTGCTGCACTGTTATTACTCGCCTTACTTAAGGAATGGAATTGTACTTACACTATGTTACCAATTTATCAATATTATTACAAGATTTATCTCAACTTTATCCTAATAAGGATTCACATAAATCTAAAAAAAATGGCATCCACGTTAAATTAAAAAATATATAAGAACACGCTTTTATGAAGAGCTTTTGACTTATATATCAGCATATATAATAATAATAAATGCCAATTAAAGTGAGAATACCACGGATTTTAGAACGTTGTCAAAGCCACCAACTTGACTCAGTTCAATGGAAGAATAAAAAAAAGAGTTCAATCCGAGAAAGGAGTTCAATCTGATAAAGTCGAAACATGTTTTTCAGATTTTACCAAATTTTAAATTAAATAAATTTATTACAATTTTAATTAAAAATCAACATAGAAAATAAATGTAAGCTCATTATATTGCTTGTGATGTAAAATTTGTTGCAATTGCCATACTAATAGCGATGATGTGGCATTGCCAAATGTCCTACACTGAGAAATGAAATATAAAAATACTCGTTGAGATTGTACGAATATTAAATGGTAGCGTTGCTAAACGTGGTGCGTTGGGAAATGAAATATAAAAGAACTTGTTGAGATTGTACGATTAATAAATGCTAGCATTGCCAAATGTATTTCACTCGAAAATGAAAGATAACAAAGAAAGCTGCATTGGAATTGTAATCCTGGATAGTCATTTACCCAAACTCATTGAACGTTTCACAATTGGAAGTTCTCTTCATTTCCAGATGATCGACAGTAATGGTGATCGTTGCCTAGTCTAATCGATGGTAGGTGGTACACGCTAGCTTGCGATGTGTCTAACCATCACTGGTGCAACACCCATCTAACAAGGCATTCTTACATAACCTGCTTCCCCATTTTTCTCTGCAAAATCAAACAACTTCAATCTTGTAGAGCAATTTTTCAGCGTTGGCGGATAGATTGCACAAACCTCTGAGCACTTTGAATTTGACCGTCAATATCATCTCGTTGTTTAGAGATTTGTTTTTTTTCAATCTTCACCATAGATGAGGAGAATGTGGTTCCCTATGTGTATCCATCTGAGCGCTCCTTTCAAAGGAGGTTTTCCTAGCTTTATTTAAAGGCGAATTGAAGGAGGATGTTCATAATTGGTTGAGTTATGTAGTGATGGCTTTTAGAAAGTTCAAAGAGGCAGGTAATAAAAGGATTGCTTGTTTTCTCACTAAGGGTGACCTCTAAATTGGGTAATTGATGATGTGCATACAATGGAGGTTTGATATTGCAGATATATTCACTGCAACATCATAATATATTTTAATGATATTGTAGACATAAGAGATTTGATATTGCCTAGTTTTCAGTCCCTCCAAGAGGAAATCTTGTTTGGACATTCAACCATAGCTATCCAATTCCTTCATGCAAATCTGATAAAAGACCTAAAATAGGTGATATTTTATGGAATTACCTACTACATATCACTTTTCCAAATCAAAATAATTGCAGATCATAATAGATGTATATATGCTTGAATATTTCTTGTATCATTGTTTTGATGGTTTGTTTCTTCTCATAGAATTTGTATCTATAAGTGGTTTGGTAATCTATATTTTTTTGATTACATAAGGAGAATATAATTGGAGAATATCATAGAATGGAACTAAGTCATTGAAACACAAGCCTCTCATGTTTTTATGACACATTTTGTAGATGAAATCTTCATTTGTGTGATAGTTATCATTGGGATCTTCTATCTAAAAATTGATATTGAATGGAAACTCTAGAAATGCATCATGCCAAAGGAAGTGGACTGGTACCTTGGCCAAAACAACTGACTACTCCTCCACCTTGGCTGGAATACCTTAATGACTACTCCTCCACCTCGGTTGGAAGACCTTAATGACTGTGAAGGAGAGTTAAAAAAGGATACGTTAATACATCTATATTCTTCTGTTGTAATTATTAGCTTGTTTTCACTGCTAGAATAAGTTTATATTGGGAATTAGAAACGTTATTTATTCACTATTTATTCATGAGGGGAGATGAAGGACTCCACAAGGCACCAAGTCTGACTTTGGTTGGAGATCTCTGAAACAGAGATAACTATGGATTATGATCATGAAATAATTTCAGAGATAGTTCCTATCGATCTTTCCATCAAGCGAGTTCTCCAACTCCAGTGCATCCTGCCTGGTCAACAAACTCCAACTCCAGTGCATCCAAGGAAGACTCCATTCCTCCTTTGCAAGGAAGGGTGTTAGACCTTTGAAAGGATCAAACTGTTTGATGAGCCCTTCACTGTCAATGTCAAAGGGGAGATTACCCACATATAGTTTAGTGCCCTCAGGAAGAGGAGGATAGTCTTGGTCTTCAACTGACTCTTTATTTGGCTTGCTCTCTGGTTCTTCCTCCTTAATTATTGATAAAGACGTTTCCTTTGAGTGTTTTTTGTTCCACCATGTCCAACCGAGGCACCACCAGTTCCATACTCATTCTTCCTCATCAATTATTGATAAACACGTTTCCTTTGAGTAATTTTTGTTCCACCATGCCCAGTCGAGGCACCACTAGTTCCAAACTCGGGCATGACATGGCGGTTTACCTTTTTAATAGAAACAAATCAATAACTTATTACCCATTTTACCCACTTACAAATCTACATTCATCAACTACTATTTAAGAATAATTAATAAAAAATATTTTAGTGGATCAAAGTAATTTAGTATATGGAGCGACTTTTTAGCAACAAGCGGGCCAAATATTTTTTTTAACTTTATGCTTTAAGCTCTATTTTTCATTTAACAACGAGGACATGGAGTATAAGGGACCTGAAAACCATAAAATGAAAATGAAATGAAATCCAAATACGGTCGAAAGGGAGGGTGAAATGAAATTTGGGAGCAATTATGCACGCGGGTACAAATCACATGACATGTGATCCCATGCAGAATTCCAATAAGTGGCAGACAAAAATGAAATGCGAGGGGAAATAGAGATAAAAAAAGCACCGAAACGGGAGCCCGAAGGATACGAGTTCTAGACACAACGCGAGTTAGAAGAAATCTAGAATTTTAACAGGTGGGTGATCTGGGTTTTCAACAGGTGGGACACAGAGAATTCACTTGATTTAGGTTGACAAATCCTCTATTTTCGTTGAAGAGATCAGAAGGGAAAAGAGATTTGAAGTAGAGACGAGGTTTTCAGAATTGGAAACCGCACGTAGGATCATGGGCAACGAAGCAAGAGGAGGCAGAGTAGACATGATGGAGGCATTCATGGCGTCATCATTTTTGGCGGAGTACCCACCATGGAGCAATGAATGCGGGGACCCAAACGATTCATTCAATCAGGAGACACTCTTATTACATCAGAAACATAACTAATTTGGATCTGTGTACACCTTACGGGAAATTCACATAATTCATAGGGCAATGGTTCATGGTGAAGGTATGAAAAAACACACCTTCACTGCCCACCCCATTTTCACACCTCCACCCTGACTCTCATAAGCTTAAGCCAATTGTTAATTTTATCCCAAACATAACACCTTCACACCTCCACCACGACTCTCATAATCTTAAGCCAATTGTTAATTGTCTCCCAAGCATAACACCTTGAGACATAATAGATGTCAAAGAGATTTTTCAAGTAATCTTATTTTTCCTCACATGTCGATCATCAACATTGCACTTTGAGAAGCGAGGGACATTTTAGTCTTGGGTAGGGGTAGACGTGATCCATCAAATCTTCCTTTGTGTGTGCGCACAAGTGTCTGAAATGGTGCATTGAATTTAGACTGTGCATAGGGTGCAGTGAATGTAGACACTAGCAGAAACCCAACTAAAATGACATTGTAAAGGTCAAGGATGCATGAGTTCCAGTGTGTGATGGTGCATTGAATTTAGATGGCACACTGAGTGTATTAAATATAGACACTGAAGTTGTAAAGGTCATGGATGCATGTGTGCCACTGTGTGTAATGGTGCATTGAAATTAGATGGCACATTGAGTATATAAAATATGCACAATCCCAACTAAACCGACGTTGTGAAGGTTAAGGATGCATATTTCCAGTTCACACTAACGGCTAAAGTATCAAATATTGGAACTTTAGATATGCATCATAGAAGTGTATAGTTTAGATGGGACTGTACAAATATTAATTACAAGCCTTAAGCAATAAACATTGATGCACAATTTGAACATCGATGACTAAATTTTGGAGAAAAACGATTTGCGAAATTTAGGTACTCTGTAACTCACCGATGACCGCAAGCCATGGATGCTACTCCAAGATTCTGTGTCGTGGGTGGATTTCTTATCCCTTTTATCTCCTGCCGAAGCTTCACTGTAAAATCATGATCTTTCCTTCTCGAGCCTAGTTAGCATCCCAACTATGCCACTTTCATCTCCATCCCTGGTTTCTAAAGGTATCTCAACCACCTCCTCTGCGCTCACATCTATGGGGTTTTGAAAATAGGGCTTCTGAAATTCCCCATCCTCGCAATTATCTTCTTCCTCCTCCAAGGCAATGCACTCTTCCTCATCATCATTAGAAGAATTAATCGGGGGAAGTTCCTTGAAATCTTAGCTGACAGCTAGCCATCCACCGTGGGCAATAATGGCATTTACCAAATTAGAGTGTCCTGCCTTCAACAACTCATCCTTCGTGGGGAAATCATTAGGCTTCTCAGAATATTGCATGAAATTGAATACCCGCTGCTTGTTGGCCCTTGATCAAGTTTTGGGGATCCTTGGTCAGGTTTGACCTACTTTTGGGACTTCGACAGGCTGTCGAAGGTGGAGCGCAAATCGAAGTAGAGATCACGAGATCTCAGCCCCTTTTTGTGTTGTGGGCTTATGTAATGGGTATGGGGATGTTGGCCCATGGTTTGCCCATGTTTAGGCCCTATTTTGTAATGTATAAATAGATGTCTAGGAGATGTAAGGAGATATGCATCTACGTGATGCTAGGTGCTAAGTGCAAGTGGTAAGTGTAATTGCTTTGTGCATACTGTGTGAGACTTGTAGAGCTAAGTGCAAGTGATTGTAAGAGACTGTGAAAGGATTTGTGATGTAACTCGAGGAAGGAGGATCTAGCTAAGTGCGCAGATCTCTTGTCCTCTGCAGAGTAAGATATTAAGGGTCTGTGCATGTAGCTGATTGACCGAAGATAATAAAAGAGAAGAAAATTTGGTGGACGTAACCCTAGGGTGGGGGTGAACCACGTATATCCTGTGTTATGGTTGCTTTGTGCTTTATGGTTTCCCTCTTGTTTATGTGATTAAATTCTTAGTGCATTGATATATGCTTAGAAGAATCTAATATGATAGCTTAGTGCTGAATAATGTGAATGAATGCTAGATCTAATCTATGTTGATGTGCTTAGTGCTTGATTATATTGGATCTGTGTGTATACTGCGCTGATATGTTATTAGGTTTTTATCTGTGAAGTAAATACTGGTTAGATACTGATGAGCTATAACTGCTAAGTGCTTTGTTAAGGTGTTTTAATCACAGATCGATGTCCTAGCTAAGGTTGCAGACATCTGAGTCCTGCAACCACCCCTGCCTCTACCTTGGGTGAGACTTCATCTGCTTCGCAGGTCTTGCCGAAAGGGTCGATAGTTAGGGTTTTGTTGGTGCGCTGTTGTAGCATTGAACCCTGGGTCTGCCCCTGTGCCAACAAATGGTTCCGTTGCCGGGACATGAAACTGTGATTGCTGGGAACTGAAGTAAAGAAAAAGAGAATCTCTATGCATAGATCTGCTGCTGAAGTGCACAATATTCTAACCTGAAACTGTGATTGCTGGGAACTTAAGTAAAGAAAAAGAGAAGCTCTGTGCGTAGATCTACTGCTGAAGTGCGCAGTATTCTGACCTGAAACTGTGATTGCTGGGAACTGAAGAAAAGAAAGCTCTGTGTGTAGATCTATTGCTTTAGTGCGTAGTAGTCTACTTAATTTGTGAATATCTGTGCTAAGAAGAAAAGTCAGATCTGAAGAAAAGAGGTAAGATCTGAAGACTTTGTGCTTTGTTAAAGGTAAGAACAACGAAAAGTTTTGATTAAAAAAGGAAAGATAAGTGGAAAATTTTATTTCAAAAGTATGGATCTAGGTATGTTTGATAAATTTTGTCCTAGCTTGAAAAGTAGGGCACAACTGGATGAAAGAAGGTTTGATATGAGTAGATCTGGTAAAAATAATGAAAGATATGTTATTCCTATGCATAAAAAGAATGTTTGGACTAACAAATGGATGCAGGAACCTAGAAAGATTTTTTTGTAGGTTAGCTACTGCGATCCTAGTGCGCATTACAAGAAAGGTTGGGGATCATTTCAAAGAAAAAGAAGATTAAATCTTTGTTATAATTGTAGAATACCAAGACATCTTGCTAAAGAATTCTTGGTAGAAGACCTAGTTGTCTTTGTTGTCAAGCTATGGATCATGAAGTTTTGGATTTCCCTAGAATGACTGCTAAGGTTGAAAGAATGAATATGAGACAAGAAAACCCCAAGGAAGATCAAGAAACTAAGACCACGACAAAACCCCAGAAAGAATCAGAGACTGTATTACTGCAAATGAAATAAACCCTAAATGATCATCGAAATATCAACTTATCATAGATCTTCAAAGAAAAAGAGTGCATAGAAACAATAATAGGAGACTTCGACATAGACTGTGTTCTATATGAGGAAACACAGGTGAATATTATGACAGAAAGAACCTGGAAAATTTTAGGAAAGCCTGCTATGATTCCTTCATTAGGAGGAATATGATTATTTAGAGGAAAGATGATAACCCTATGTGGAAGACTCACCCAGATAGTTATGAGTGCTCATGGAACTATGACAGAGGAAGATTTTGAGGTTGTTAAATTTATTGAGAACAACGCCCCATTTGCTATGTTATTAGGAAAACCCTGTATTGAGAGAAATCAGACTAGAAGAAAAGAAGAGGAAGTCTTAGAACAAAAGAAGCAAGAATTAAAAGATTTAATGACTAGGAGGATAGCAAACTTGATTGAAGAATAGGAGAATAGATCGAAGCTATTTAAAACCAGAAACTTGGATGTTGAAGTTGAACGAACACACGAAGATTCACAGAAGAACGGAGCACGTACCCTAGACAGAGAAGAAGTATTGCCCTTGAACCCTACGAAAGAATCTCAACAACGCGAAGTTACTATACCAAAAGGAGATAAGAATCAGAATGGAAAGAGGAATACCGAGATGAAGATCACCGCTAAGAAGGCTAGAAAACTCAGTAAGAAGAGAGCAAATATAGAAAAGTTACAAAAGGTCCCAGAGGGGACTTCACAAAGGGAAGGTTTGCAAAATTGGAACTTCATCGAGATATCAGAACATCACAACATGGCACTTCGCCATGGCAGAGAGATATAGTCGTTGAAAGGATTATAACCGTTAGCCTGATGCCCCGAATGGTTAGAACAACAATTATGACTAGAAAGCTCGCCATTAGACCATTGGGACCGCGCCATAATAGACATAACTGCATTGATGAAGGCCTCTTGTCCATTGGAGAAGAGCCGTTACATCGTTGTCTACTTATTCCATCCACTGTTGCATCGAGAACACTTTTGAGAATTGTATCTGAGCCAACAAGAGAACTCATTACTACCGCATTGTGTTTATTGAGATCAACACCCATTCCATTTATTTGAGCATTCATTCATCCACCTGAGTTATCCGATCTATGTGTGTATGTCGGACAAGGTCAATGCCGCAGAGAAAGTTGTCAAAGAAGTTCTAATCGACCTTATGACAGAAAGAGTGATGTCCACATGAGTTCAATCTTCATCGACGCGAGGAGTGCAAGCCTCCCTGTCAACTTCTCGTGGATCCGGACCATCCCACGTTGCAGATGAGAAAAGAAACAAGCACAAAGATGACTTAGCGAATGTGAAGTTAATCTTGTCTATTCTGCCCAATTGCATCCCACCTCTAGCCGATGCGGTGAATCGTGAAAGTGTCTCGAGGGACTTTGACTACACAATCATCACGACGTACCTATCGAAGGGGATACACACAGTCAAACCACAGTTGGAGACGATTATAACCTTAAATATAAGTGACTATAATCTAGGGGACTGCAAGACCTACGACATCCTCACACCTCACAAGTACTTGAATAAGATGAAGGGAAAGAGATCGAAGATCATTCCCTAGCCATGGACTGTGAACATCGCGCAATCCACTATCCTTAATGTCATGAAAATTCCACACTTTGGAAGGCACCAGGAGGTTAGCGCGTGCATTAAACTTCTATTTTCGTGCTTCCACGACAATTATTTATGGTTAGACATGCGTATTACTGTCGACCCAATGCTGATCCATAAGATCACCGAATTGAGCAGGCAAGGACCCAACCCTCAGGACTTCTACCGAGGGAAGGCTACAGATCGCGCCCTGGCACAGAATATTAAAGACATCTATGGTGATGTAGAGAAGGGGACGCGAGGCTACAAGGTAGCCTCCATTCAAAATGGTGCAGTGCACCTTGCTTGCCAGTTGATTGATGGTAAGCTAGACTAAAAGAATAGACCCACGCAGGTCACAGGGTTTGTGGTTGACCTCGCAGGAAAGTGCGTGGAGGGATTACAGATGAACTGGGCGAAGTACTTAGTCAACCAATTAGAAATCGATTGCCGTGAAGCTCAGGATCAGGGCTACACATTCCACTTTAGTTGGCTTCTGATCCTCATCACATTTACAGATTGGGAGATGCTGAAAGGTGTGACCTTCCTGAACATTGAGCCATTCCAACCACTTGTTGCGAAGTTCACCACGCTCTGATACTTGAAAGACATGGGAAGATAGTGGCAGTCGAACATAATATTCCATACCTACTACCTGGAGCTGAAAAGGGCTATCGAATCGTTCCCCTGGACGATGCCAAACAATCTGGAGAGGTTCAGACCCCTTAAGAAGTTTCATGCAGATAGGAATTTCATATATATCACCGCGCACACAGATGAGAATAAAGAAGATCTTTAGTCATACTATAAGCTCACCGAGGAGGACCTGGAAGAAATCACTAAGGAATGGCCCACAGAGTTCCTTATACCAGTCGCTAAGGTAGAATTGTCCGACCCAAACCTCATTGGAAGCCCGATAGTTACCCGCAATGAGTATAATGCACCCAATAGTAGCAGAAGGAAGAAGAACGAAGATGTACAGGAACTGAGCAACACCTCAGATTCACCTGGTGGAGGAGGAGGTGACGAGCTGGACAAAGAGGAGAAAGAATAAAAAGTAGGGGAAGAAGATAAGCTGGAGAAAGGTGAAGTAACCCTGCCACAGAACCCCCTTGATGATGCAGATCCATCGAAGAAAAGGAAGGTTTCCCCCATGAAACCTACATCGTAGAAGAAATCCAAAGCAAGCAAGCCAAAGCTTCAGACTATACTCACAATCGATGACTCTGATTTCATCATCGTAGCCATATCAAACGCTTCGCATGACATTTTGCAGAACAACGAAGCCAAGAAAGAAGCCTTGTATGACATAATCGCGACAGAGTTGAGATGGGTACAACAAGCCCTTCACTCCATCCGCGTAGTATCCATTACGCCCCTGCCATCAGAAGAACTAGAGTTGAGAGATGAGCCTACCCAACTCTACAGACTAGCTTATGCGACCGAAGCTCGCCTTCATCGAGTGAAAGAAGAGAAAGAACATGCCACAGTGGCTCTGAAGCAAGCAAAAGAAGAAATGGTAGAGCAATGCTGGGTTGCACAAAAGGAGAAAGAGGACCTTCAAGCCAAGTTTGAAAAAGAAAGAGCGCAGGACAAGCAAGAAAAAGAATAGTTTCTCATAGAACAACTGGGAGTCAAAGAAGCAATCGATAGAGCACTTTTCTCTGTGACAGGCTTACAGCCAAAGACAGACGATCGAGTGGAGCATCAAGTAGTGCAACTCGCAGAAGCTACCCAACAACTACAACAAAGAATAGCAGACTTAGAGCTCCGAACAGTGCCCAACACTCTACCGGATGTACGAGATCAAAGACAAGCAACTGCTCGAAGCGCAGTTGAAAGAATCAAGGCCCTCACCATGGAATGTAAACAACTAAGTGATCGCAGTGCCTAGACTTATGAGAGACTCACTGAGGATTCTGAATTAAAGGCACTGGAGTCACAGCTCTAGGAGGCAAAGAAACAAGCAGAAATAGTACATGCATAGTTGAATCCCTTGTCAGCAGTCGAAAGGATGAAGCGATCCCAAGAAAAATGCAATGCCCAACAACAGGTCCACAACATTCAAAGCAGAGTAATGGAAGTGACTCAGAGACTCCAACCAATTTAGGACGAGGCTTGCCAACTATTCACAAAGATTGAAGGCCAAGGAACATAACTAGAAAGTCGTCACTGCAGCTGAACAACGCTTAGAGGGACCTGCCAATGAAGCAATAATCCAAGAGTTTTCTGAACAAGAGGTCGTGGCACAACAACAAGTCGAAGCAGCTCGAGCTAAGATTAAGGCTTTCGAAGCAAAGTTACCCAGACCAGAGTGACTCGGGATGAGTCACATATGAGTGTTGGGGGCCTGTTGGCCCTTGACCAAGTTTTGGGGATCCTTGGTCAAGTTTGACCTACTTTTGGGACTTCGATAGGTTGTTGAAGGCAGGATCTCAAGCCCTTTTTAGGGCCCTTTTTGGGTTGTGGGCTTATGTAACATGTATGGGGATGTCGGCCCATGGGTTTACCCATGTTTAGGCCCGATTTTGTAATGTATAAATAAATGTCTAGGCGATGTAAGGAGATATGCATCTACGTGATGCTAGGTGCTAAGTGCAAGTGGTAAGTGTAATTGCTTTGTGCATACTATGTGAGACTTGCAAAGCTAAGTGAAAGTGATTGTAAGAGATTGTGAAAGGATTTGTGCTGTAACTCAGGGAAGGAGGATCTAGCGAAGTGCACAGATCTTCTATCCTTTGCGGAGTAAGATCTTAAGGCTCCGTGCATGTAGCCGATTGACCGAAGATAATAAAAGAGAAGAAGAGTTGGTGGATGTAGCCCTAGGGTGGGGGTGAGCCACGTATATCCTGTGTTATGTTTGCTTTGTGATTTATGGTTTCCCTCTTGTTTATGTGATTAAATGCTTAGTGCAATGATATATGCTTAGAAGAATCTAATATGATAGCTTAGTGATGAATAATGTGAATGAATGCTAGATCTAATCTATGTTGATGTGCTTAGTGCTTGATTATATTGGATCTGTGTGAATATTGTGCTGCTCTGTTATAAGGGTTTTATCTACGAAGTAGATACTGGTTAGATACTGATGAGATGTAACTGCTAAGTTCTCTGTTAATGTGTTGTAATCATAGATCGGTGTCCTAGCTAAGGTTTCAAACATCTAAGTCCTGCAACCACCCTTGCCTCTACCTCGGGTGAGACTTCATCTACTTCACAGGTGTTGCCGAAAGGGCCGATAGTTAGGGTTTTGTTGGTGCGTTGATGTAGCGTTGAACCCTGGGTTTGCCCCTGTGCCAACACTACTCCAAACTAGCATTCCCTTCCTCCCATTCCACATCCCCATTCCTAATCCAAATACCATTCCCACCACCTATTGAACACCTCAAGGCACCTCTCTTTAAGAGCCAATTATCGTTATTTCATTTTTTTGAAGTCCGGCAAGGCCGCCATTGCTCTTAATTCACCAGACTTTGATACAACCTGCATAGTCAGAGCTTGAGGAATGGTTAACCGAATATAGAAAAATTCAAATTATTGGGGTACACGACATGGGTGGTGTTGGTAAGATGTCTCCAGGATCCAGTGCACAACATGGAAAACCCTAATTGCATGGAGAACATGAGGAAGGCCGAGAAGAGTAGTATGGGTTGCGACCTGTAGACAGTAGGAAACGACCTAAAAAGAGCAGCATGGGTCGTGGCCTATAGATGGTATGAAACAACCTACAATAAACTGTAGAATAAATTGCTACCGTGCCATTCTAGAAAATGATAGAGGCGGTAGAGCATTTGAGGCGGTGGGGCACTTGAGGAGGAATAACCAGCATGGGGATAAATGTCAAGGAGAATCGCTGATGGAATTGTAGGTTATTCCTCTCATGCGTGGATAGTTTATGGAAAAAGGCTATTCATGTCATGCATGGATAGGTTACAAACGAACGACGAAGGGATCAAGGGAACCCTCCCCTTAAAGAACGCCTGCAGCGTAACAAGCAATAGTATTATTAATTTACAAGGCTGAATTGTAATAAAATTCACATGATATAATGACACACAATTATTCTAATGGTTGTAGTGTCTATGGGGTTAATGCATCTCATTTATCTGATAAAATTAAAAACAACTAATTTATATTCACATTGTTAATAAAACATAAGAAATATTATATTAAATTTTTTAAATAATATTACTATGCAAATATATGTTTAGTGTTACCATGCACCATTGAGTTGTTGTTGAATTTGATTATAAGCCACGATATTGCATCAAGTACTGAGTCCTTGTGTCAATTTCCAAATCCTTGGGTCAACTTTCCAATTGTAGATTGACCCACAGGTTGACCTTCCTACCAACGACTTCTTTTACAACCTCCAATAAACCAGACTCTCAACAGATATAAATTAAAATTTATTTCAACATTATGATATCCATTTAGCATTAGGGTGTTGTTGTGACAAACACTACAACCCTCCATTTTTTATCTTTTGATTCTGTTACTTCCCTAAAATATGGAGCCCCTTTATTTTTGAGCCTAAGAGAAAGCCTCATAAGTACCTTCTTCATCTCAAGTTTCTTATGGTAATTCATGTTTCACTTGGAAAACAAACAAGTACTTAGTGTTCCAATCCAAATTTTAACCAACAAAGTTACTTTCAACTCCTCCGAACAGTTCGAAGGAGTTACTTCAAACTCCTCCAAACAGTTCATAGGATTTACTTCAAACTCCTCTGAACAGTTCTAAGGAGTTACTTCAAACTCTCCCGATATGTTCAGAGGAGTTACTTCTAAATATTCTGAATTGATCGACCAACTCGCTCTTAACTCCTTCGATCAAACCTACCCCAACTACCACATTAAATGTCATTTAGTAAATTTTGGATATAAAATGGAACGGGGTTGAGACTAGTGTTATTTGACCATTTTCAATTGAACGAGAAAAATCGAGGATAATGGCGATGAGATGAACATCGTTCGAGAATCTCACCTATCCTTATTCACCACGTCTCGACATAATTTAGGTAAGGTTTAATCACCTCTTCCCCTTTTTTAAGGTAGGGTTAATTCTTTGTTCGTTAGTTTTTCTTTTTCCCTAGCTCGATAACCCTTGTTATTCATCACTTTGCTACTGGACACACCTTTCCCTTTCTCGCCAGATTTATGTTATATACTGAATTTGTTCTTGGCTACAGAATATGAAAACAATTGACATCCCCCCCCCCCCTTCACCACTATGGACTTCTTCCTATCTTCTCACTTAAACAATTGTAAGTTCCAAAACCCTTCCAAGGCATGAAGGCCTTGACCTAAGAAATCCCTAAGGTTCCCTCTTACTCTTCCAAGCTAGTTGTAGTGCTGATGATCGATCTCTTTGTTCATGAAAAACCCTAACTCAGAGACTTTCAAAGTAACTCTCCAAGCATATTAGAGAAGTTACTACTAACTTCTCCGATATGTTCGGAAGAGTTGAAATTATCTCTTCCGCACATTTTCGAAACAAATGGAAACAACTCCTCCGATCATATCAGATGAGTTACTTTCAACTCCACCAATATGATCGAAGGAGTTCCTGGTAAGTTCTTTGAGCTCCTTGATACGATGAAAAACCCTTCTAAATACATATAAGAGAAGTTACTAACAACTTCTTTGATGTGCTCGGAGGAGTTGTTACTAACTCTTTCGATATGCTTGGAAGAGTTGTTACTAACTCTTCCGATATGCTCAAAAGAGTTGTAACTAACTCTTCCGATTTGTATTAAGAAATTTGTTATCTTATTCTCCGATTTCTCCTTTCCAGGGTGATGCCCAAGCATTTCACCTAAAAATCTCATTGAGCATTGTCTATTATTAACCTGGCTTTTGTAAGGAGAAGCTTGCCATGTCTTGATAATTTCAATAATTCTTATAATTTTCCGATCATGTAGCTGTATTTCCAATAAACATGCTCTAAATTTATCTTGTCTGCAGGTTCATACATGTCACCTCGAAAGAAGATGACAATGAAAGCAACAGGGGCTGAGCCATCTGACATCTCTCAACAGACAATAGAGACAGAAAGTGTCGGAACCGTATATGATGATACGTTAGGACTTCTAGACAAAGATGGAGAAAGCTTCAAATGGGGAGAAGTATATTATATGTTTAAGAAGTCAAAATTCTCCACGGAGGGAGAGGAACCAAATGAGCTCCATGTGTTTAGGAACATTAGAAAATTAAGAATTTTCAGGGTGGTAGCACACCCAACAATTTTCCCTTGTGCGAACGACATTTCTTGGATCTTGAAAAATGCATACATAAATAATCGATATGTCTTTAATGTAAGAAAATAACCTATAAATTCATTCATGTTAAATGATTTAGCTAAGTGTTATGATAATGAAGCTGGGAATAAAAGACCGGACGATCAACTCCTCAACGAGTTGGACCTTACATCGAAAGATTTATTCCCCACATGGTATAAAGCATACAAACAGTTCAAATATCGGCCCAAGAGTGGATACCCCACAAACAATTTAAGGATACCCTACCAGTATATGGTAGCCATGCTATGCAGGTTGTACGAAGAACCAGATGCAACCCATTTTTGCTTATCATACATGCCCCTAATTTATTTCTGTGCAGATGTGGGGGTCTCATTCAACTGGGAAGACATATTGTCTGAAAATCTCAAGGCTGCCATCTTTGTAGTTACACAATCACAACCAGGAAGCTTCCCTAGCTTCCATATGTTTTCGTATCTTCTAGACATAATGTGTATCATTCACAAGCACCCAAACATGGGATGGAGTTCGTTGCCCACCGATGTCGCTATCCACATCTACTGCAAGGTGCTTTGGGAGAACAAATACTGAATAAACTGTCAAAGAATTTGTGAACACTTCCTTTCCCCTTTGTATGAATTTATTTTTTCACCTCCCCACCTTATATGATAGACAAATCCATAAAAATCATAATAAGGGTTGGGGACTGGTATTTAATGGAACATGGTACCTATATAAGGATATATGGTGCAATGAAACCACCCCATCTACTCCCTCAATTCATTCCCGACAAACTTGTACTCCAGGAAGTGGCATATCAAGCTATCATACATGGGGTCAGAGGAATGTTATACAGATCAAAGAAAACAATCTGGCCTCTGCTACCTCTTTACATTGGCAACTATTTATTTGAAAACACCAAACAAGCCCAAACAAAAGTAGACATATTAATTTCCTACCACTTTGGAGAGGAAAGATTCATGAGACATGACCCGAATAACATTGTCAAAGAACACTTCAATAACATGAGGTTCCCATATGAGTACACCATTGAGTTCTAGGAAGAGGAGGAAGTGCATCAAAATGCCAGGACTTATGACAAGGTCATTTTCAACAGGCGGGGCCAGCCAAAATGAAGGATCGCGAAAGAAGATGCTGCAAGAGAGGCAGACAAGCAAGATGCAGAGCAAGATGAAGCTGAGAGATCTTCCCCCATCTCTGTCTCAAATCATTCAAGTTCTGTAGAAGAGGATGAAGAGGTACCAACAGAGAAAAAGAGAAGAGACAAAGAGAAGGTACTAAAAAGAAGGAATTACGTTAAAAATAAACAAAAAATAGAAGTCGCCAAAGCGAAGGCCAGGGCATAAAATGAAACCAAAGCTAAAGTTGAAGTCGAGGCAAACACTAAAGCTGAAGCAAAATGTAACATACCCATGATAATGATCAACAATAAATAACAATTACAAAAGACATAGAGAACTTTTGTTTTATAAAAATAAAATTTGGAATATAATAAAGGTTCACACGAAATTACCACCCCATAAAATGCAAATAGCTTCTAAAAAAACAAAAAAAAAAACATGAACTACACAAAATATAATTTCCTTTTCTTCAAGAAAACTATAAGGAGAAGCACAATGTATAATTAGACCATCTTATTTACCTTATTTAACGAACTTCCAAAACTGGTATTAATGGAATTAATTTAAAGAAGAATTTCATTTCTCAAGAATCCATTCAAGGACTAACTCTAATACATGATCTATCTTTTCTTATCTCAACATTCGTAAATTTCATTACGGCTTAGATCAATCAATGTTTCCTTTGTTACTTCGCCAAACTAACTAAATTATGGTAAGGCACAACTGATACTTAAAACAAGTCGACGATTAATAATGATGTAAATGAAGATATAATGAAAAACTATAATGGAGGAGTCCTTCACTATAAGAGAATCTCTTCCATCTTTATTTAGATATCATGGAAGTATACATTATTGACGTCAAACTAGTAAAGGTAAATTTTTTAGTAGTAAGCTATTTTATTTTAGCTACTAAACTCCAAAAAGTTATTTATATTGAACTATCGACTTAAATTATTAATATTAATTATTTTATTAATGCACAAACATTAATAGCAAATCTGTAATCTATCAATGTTACTAAGCTATTAATTTAAGTCAACTTAACACTAGTCAATTATAATTGTGTCAATACCCTCCCAAATGACATATCCTTATGTGCATACATCAATAACAATTTAAATTAATCTAACGTACATTGCTGCATTGGCGATTTCAATAAATTCAATTATGTTGCACCTTAGACCCTTATTTGGTCCTTGTTTAGTAATTATAGTACATACATATAATACAAATTATTATATGTATTATAATAATTATTTTTAGTAATTATAGTACATCCATGAAAATGATGTAATAACATAATTTGCTATAGTGATAGTGTGATGACCTTGAGAACCCTAAGTAAAATACAATAATGCGCTCAGAGTTTGATGATGGTGCCAAAGCTGGAACTTTTCCTTGTCTTGGTTGTAGCACAAGAAGGAGGAGGTATGCATGAGTAAATAAGATCAGTTATAGAAATATTTAAGTCAACAAAACATTCGATCAAAATTCCACCATTACTTACATATTTCAATTTTCTGTATGAGACTCCCTCCGCCCAACGATTTTACTAGTAAAGTCTACATAGGTATACATACCCTACCCCCTCTAGATTTGAACATGTGACCTCTTAGGAGGAAACACATGTTCTTAACCATTAGGCCCACTCAGGTTGTATACAAATTCTCTACTATCTAGCTGTTAATAAACCTTTTATAATGCAGTTACAAGAATATTAAATATCATACAATCCTTCTTATACATATTGAAGCTTGAAAATTATTGTTATTTTTACATGATCAAACTAGAAATAAAATACCGTAACCAAGAAGATTGATAAGTCGAGAAGTGGATATTCAACTCTTAGACAACTTGCACAACTCTCCTTTCCTTCCCTCTCTAATCCAAGGACTTTAACAGTACCTCCCAACCAACACTAGGGGTACTCTTCATCCCCCTTAGCCCCTTGAGCTGCAAAGGGGGCACACATAGAAAATAAGATCTCAATAGCAAAATATTGCCCTCGCAAGGAGAGGCTTCCACCTCTTGCACAAGATTGAACCCAACTCACACAAGTAAAATTAGTCAATAAAGTTTTTACCAACATTTCATTCATCCAACAATAGGGTAATTTCTCTCTTCCTCACCATTTTTTTATAGGAAAATTCACCTCGACACTTGTCATCTCATGCATAATTAGCTAATTTTTAAATATTAAATTAAATATTATTCACCCACAACACATGTCACACTCTTCCCAAGTTGCACATGTTAAATCCATTTTTAATTTAATTAAGTAAGCATTTAATTTCCCTCACACCCACAATTAGTTCCTAGATTTCCTCCTAGTTGTCTCTTAGTCCCCCAATTCTTCTTTTATTGTGTCCCCTAACTGAATTTTAGTTTGAGTTTGATTAGGACTCTTTTCTTAGTTAAGATTTAGAGGTTGATTGACTTAGGATCCTAATGCTATGTTGACAACCCATTCTCTCATGAATACAATTTATTTTAATTAAAAATCCTCTTTATTTATTTCATGCACACATTGTGCACATGCCTAAATTCTTATTCTCATTCTCCCCTTTACGAGTGTTTATTTAGACTAAAATTCCCTTAACCCATTTTATAATTTTATTTAGTCAAAACATCTAGGCTTAGACTTTTAGTTATGTTTTCTGGTTTATAATTTAAATAAAAATTGTATTCTCTTTTCTAATAAAAATCTAGCATTCATTTTGTTTTCTAAGGTCTGCTAGATTTTTGTTGACTCAAAAATTATACTTGCCACGTGCTCTTCAAGACACACCTCCTTGCTCCAAGGGTGTCAATTTCCATTGACTAGTTTGGAAGTTCTCTGATGCTTGGAGTCAATACTCCACTGGTCGACCTTGCGTGAGACTAAGGGCTTGCTAAGGAACAAGGTACCCACCTTATTGCATGCCCCTCATAAATCCTCGTGAGAGACTATCTCAGTCCACCCTCATGGCAACATGAACCTCTATGAACAAGGTTGTCGTTAAACTTAGTTTAGGTAGCGTCGAGTGTGCTAGTAGGTTGTGACAGGGACACCGCCATACCTCTCCTTCATCCATCTGGTATCTGTGTAAGACCCATTTACTCCATATGTGAGTCAGATTAGTAAGCATCACCATGCCTGCATCCACTAGAAATGATAACATTAATAACTTATATATGGAATCCATAACTGAAATCATCATATAACATATGTGTAATAATCAAGTATTCATAACCAAGTTAAATGATCCAATCCCTTACTCAATCCAGAGTCCAAGGAAGTCCATCGATGCCGTCAGCATCCTCATCCTGTCATGTTTCCTGCACACTAAGGAAACCTCATCTTTAATACCTGTCAATGCTATACATCAATATAAATAACATATAAATTTCAATTCTAAATCATAACATAAACATATAAACCAAACCGATAATCATAATGTACCATGTTTTAAACTAGATCACTTTCTCGCAAGTGTCAAAGAATAAGTCAATGTATAAAATGTAATCAGTAAAACTGGATGTTACACGAAAGATGCTACAAAAAAAGAAAAGGAGCTAGCTGAAGCAACAAGAATGGAAAAAAAATAGCATAGAAAGAAGCAACAGATAAAGATGCTGAAGAAGAAAGACAAAAGAATAATACAGATGATAGAGAGGGTGACACACACCTGATGAACTTGGACATTCCTAGAATGTCCACCGCAGGTACAGGAGAAAAAACAACGAGAAGTGGATTAGGTCTCGGGCCCTGGGAACCTTTTCAGTTAGACAAAATATTGAATCTACGTAGTTTCACATATGATAGTAAAACTGATAGAATCATGCAAGAAAGAGTGAAAAAGGTTCCAGCAACAGAAGGAGTCCCTTTGTCTGTGGTTACTCAAGTCCCTGTCACAAGAGATGTCAGGGAAGACCCTGTGGCAACAACTAGGGCAGGATTTTCATTTATGGATGCAACCGTAGACAATATGCAGAGGTTGTGCCAACAAAATGAAGAAAATGAAGTGAGGATCAAAGAGCTGGAAGAGAGGCCCCAACAAGTAAAAATTGATGAAAGGAGTCTTCTCAACTTTAAGGCCAGTGTGGAAAAAATGAGGAATGGTTTGGAAGGTGCCATCATTGACATGTATGCCAATCTATATATTTTCCAAAATGTGGCTGCAACAATTATTGACCAAAACAACCAGATATAGATGTCGTTGACTCAATACAACAGTATCCGTGAAGGTATAGCCGACATTGATTCTTGGATAACAGAGAATCCGGTTGCACCTATGGAGCTATATAGACCCTCAAAATCAGCAAGAAAGACAGACTTGTACGTATTAGATCATTGCCAATAGGTAGGGAAGAGTGCATATAGATAAGTAACCAAGGCAATGACGATATGTTCAAAGACTCACAAAGCTGATAAGAAATGGCCGTTTCCCAAGATTAGATGAACTTGGGAAGAATTTAGTCACAGAAGAATTGGTGAATTCAATACACGACAACACGAGTCGAAGGAGACATAAAGTCAAAGCAACAAACTTTGTCTCTACCGATATCATTGACCAACATCTGCTATAGCCCATGAAGCTTCACACTATGATACATGCTTACATGAAAATACTGGAAAAGGATATGAAATCCCTTGACGACAACATTGGCTTGATTGAAGCAACACTGGAACAACTATCCTACATGAGAATTAAGTCACTATATAACCAGTTGGAGTTTTGGATAGCTTATCTCTGGAGCAAACGTTCATAGGAAAAGGACAAACAACTATTTTTCTTTCGTCCTTTTCCTAACTACTTCAAATTTCGTTCTTTCTGCCACTTGTCATGAGGAAAAGGAGGTGAACAATTCTGTAACTGCCTCTTCAAGAAGAAGGCGAAAATACAACTAGGAGTTACTAATTTTTTGTATAAAATATAGTGGAATCTCCTTTGAGAAGGACTTTTGTCTTTTCAAGCATTGCATAGAACCAATAATTTTTTCGAGAACTTATACACTGTTAATGAATATTGAGAAGCCCTCAAGGCCAACATATTATAGAAGGAATTATATGTAGAAATGTATCGAAGCTTTGAACTACTCCAAGCAAAGATAATTGTTGTTTCTATGGACTATAAGAATGTTTGTTTGTTGTAGACTAATTCTTATACAATC
Organism: Picea engelmannii; assembly: GCA_009831015.1. Classification (NCBI taxonomy): domain Eukaryota; kingdom Viridiplantae; phylum Streptophyta; class Pinopsida; order Pinales; family Pinaceae; genus Picea; species Picea engelmannii. The sequence continues at coordinate 172,121 of ML804504.1, read as the reverse complement.
TTTGTCATTATGCAGTTATTGATATTTCTTTGAATATCTCAATGCCTTGAGATTTGTGGGTTATTACAGTATACGTTGTTTTGATATAGACTAATATGATTATATACATATGTATGCATTTGTCTCCAATTTTCCTCTTTTTGTTACAACTAACTGTATAAAATTTATGTAAGGTTTTGGTTGCATTATAACTCACCGATTACTCTAGTGTGCTCCTGATCCGGATTTAGGAGTGGAAGGAACTAATTATAGACCGAATACCATAAACACAGAGATAGAAAGAATAACACAAATATTCAATGAACAATATCTTCTATTAAATAATGAAATAGGCTGAAACTGTAAAACTACAAAACTAAAACTTGCTCGAATGGTGGTGGCTATCTCTGAGAAGAGATGTGGTTGCTATGCGCATCTGTCTGAGCAAAATGGATTACAATGAGGCTCCATAGGCCCTTTTCATATTACTCATGAATGCCAAAACCCTAGACATCCAAAAACCTAACCCTAGAAGGTGAAACACCAAAAGTCATGTGGGCCCTATGGGTAAGTTGGTGTAATTTGGTACCTCAACTTCCTAGGGTCATAAATTTTGCATACGACCTCTGTTTTAGGCATGTGATAGCACGTTGTAAAGGTATTTAATAGAAATACACATTTCACTGTCAGAATCTGACTCCATCTACAGTCTGACTGTGGTGAGTCAAAAAAAAATGTTTAGGGCCTCAAAACAACCCTAAAAGTACAACAAGATGTGCTGATATGAAAACATACAAAATAAGCCAGTTGGATTAGGCGAGAGGCCACCCATATCCACTTAGAGAATGTGTGAGGATTTAGACAACCCTGGAAGTGTATAACTCACAATTATAAAATAGTACATAAATACGTCCTGAACAAAAATCGACACGAGGAGCCAGTTGGAATAGGTGGGTGGCCACCAATATCCATCTGGATCAATCCTCCCCCCTTAGGAATCAATGGTATCCATTGCGTTGAGTTCCCCCATCAGGTGAGGAAAATTCTGCTAGATTTGGCCCCGGGTGAG
>ML804504.1:116260-158758 GCA_009831015.1 Picea engelmannii | reverse complement strand
GACACGAGGAGCCAGTTGGAATAGGTGGGTGGCCACCAATATCCATCTGGATCAATCCTCCCCCCTTAGGAATCAATGGTATCCATTGCGTTGAGTTCCCCCATCAGGTGAGGAAAATTCTGCTAGATTTGGCCCCGGGTGAGCCACTTGCCTTGGTGTAGGAGTTGCCCTGCCTTGACAACCTGATAAAGCTAGATCTACTGCTGGTGAGTGCCCTTGACCTGTGTGTCCACTATATGATCAGTGGATGCTTGTTCCATGCAGTTAGGTTTGAGCTCTATTGGTGTCAGCTATTTGATGATCTTAGAGGTTTCCAATAATGGTGGGAAATATGGCCGAAGGAGGTCCACATTGAATACTGGATGCAAACCAAGGTAGGGTGGAGTGTTGAGCTCAAAATAATTGCTACCCACAACCTTGGTGATAGTGTAAGGCCCATAACGAAGTGGATGAAGCTTCCGATGGGGCTCGGTGAGACGCTCCTTTTGCAAATGTAACCATACTTTTTCACCAACCTGAAACTGGTGTGGTACCCTGTGTTTATCATGGCGCTGCTTGTACTTAGCATTGGATTTATGCAAAATGTCATGGACCTGTTGGCGGATGTGCTGAATCCGCTCAATGAATCTGGTGGCTTTTTCGATTGCAGACTAATCAAGGGAAGAGTCTGTCTATGTGGTGGCAAGAGGAAGTGCAACATCAATGGGTCCCAAGGGTTGGAATCCCATACCCATCTGAAATGGGCTATGACCAATGGAACTATGGAGAGCTCTGTTGTAACTATGTTGGACATATGGGAGGCTCTCATCTCATGTTCGAGGATTCTTAGAGTTGTACATGCGCAGGATGTGCACAATCATCCGACTAACGACCTCAGTTTGGCCATCGGTTTGGGGGTGGAAAGAAGTGGATTTTGTGAGCTTGGTGTCCAACAGAGACTAGAGGCTTGACCAAAAGGTATTGAGGAACCTGCTATATCAGTCAGAGATGATGGTCTGTGGTATCCCAAAGTGCACCCAAACTTGTTCGAAGAATATCTTAGCAGTATTAGCCACTATGACAGTCTTCTTACAGGCTGTGAGGATGGCCATCTTCGAAAATCGATCAACGACCACAAATACATAGTCATTTTTGTGCTTGGTGGTCGACAAACCAGACATGTAATCCACATAGATGGACTCCCATGACTTCTCAGGAATAGGCAGAGGGCTGTATAAGCCTTTCTTCTTGATGGACGACTTGGAGATGGCACAGGTAGTGCAAGATATGATATACTTGCTGATGTCCAGTCGAATTTTTGGCTAATAAAAATGTTTCTGAAGGACGACCACAATTTTCTCTACGCCAAAATGTCCTACCACCCGGCTGTAGTGGGATTCCCAAATCATCTTCACACGCTCGCTTGTAGGAACATAGAGATGGACCAGGGGGCATAAGAGTCCATCTTGAATGTGAAAATCAGTGACAATGGTGCCTGTACCCAAGAGTTGATATGTGGTGGCGAAGTCCGGATCTTGCTGGTAAAGTTGGGGCCACTGATGTTTCATGTCCACATGAATGGAACACAGTGGTAAGTGTGGCCATGGGAGGTCGACTGAGGTAGTCATCGACACGATTGGAGATACATGTCTTATACTTGATGTTGAGATGGAATTGCTGCAAGTAGGTGGATCACTTCTGATGACGGTCATTCTACAATTTCCCCTGTGTCTGTATGAACTGCAAAGGCTTGTGATCAAAGTGTATGATCATCTCTATCCATAGAATATAATGTTTCCATTGACGACAAGCTTGTAAAATGGAATACATTTCCTTGTCATAGGTGGGGTATTTAAGGACAACATCAGAGAGTGTCTCACTATGGTATGCCACCGGATGCCCGTGCTGAGCGAGAACCGCACCCACATCATAGTCAGATGCATCAGCCTCAATTTCAAATGGTTGTTGCAGATCGAGCAAGGAGAGTATAGGAGCTGAGCACAAACGATGTTTTAGATCTTCAAATGCTCATTGTTTCTCCTTCATTGACACAAACTTAGCCCTACCACCACCCTTGGTCATTTGGCTGAGGGCCCAAGAAATATGGGAGAATCCAAACACGAACCGTTGGTAAAAATTGGCGAGTCCTAAGAAGCTCCAAAGCTCAGTCAGTGTGGTCAGGTCTGGCCAGTCACGAATGAATTGGATCTTAGATGGATCAACATGTACTCCATGCGCATCAACGATGTAGCCTAGGTATTAGACCCTCTTCATTCAAAAAGAGCATTTTTCCAAGTTGGCATAAAGATTGTGCTTCCGTAGAGTGCTCAAAGCCTGCTGAATATGTCGCATGTGCTCCTCCCATGTTCTGCTGAAGATGAGGATGTCATCCAAATATACTACCACAAGGGAGTTGGTGAAAGGTCTCAATACATCGTCCATCAACCTCATAAAAGTGGCTAATGCATTTGTTAAGCCAAAGGGCATGACTAGCCATTCATAGAGACCTTCCTTAGACTTGAAGGTTTTCTTCCAGACATCCGTTGGTTCAATGAGAACTTGATGGTAGTAAGACTTCATGTCAATATTGCTGAAGAACTTTTCCCCCTTGAGTTGGTTAAGAAGGTCATCAATCCTGGGAATGGGACAACGGTTCCTGACTGTGATTTTGTTTAAGGCTCTATAATCAATGCAAAGTCGCCAAGTCCTATCCTTTTTCTGCACCAGTACAATCAGGCTTCCGCAAGGGGAGGAGTTGGGTCTGATGTGCCCCTTTTGAAGAAGCTCTTGGATCTGATGCCTAATTTCATCATTCTCCATTAGTGAGCATTGATAGACTGGTCCATTAGGTAGAGGTTCACCGGGGGTCAGATCAATTGGATGCTTGACTTGTTAGTGTGTCGCTACCCCTGTAGGTGAGACGAATATGTCTTTGTATTCTTCCACGATCTCGTCCACTTGATATTTCTACAAAGAGAGGTGTTGTGTAGAGGCCACATATGTGGCGACGACATTCGACTTACTGTGAGCACAGATCACAAAGAAGACGAACTTCCCGATCTGTGAAATGACCTTACTGCATTGCTTAACAAAGATTAAAGAAATAGCAGTAGGCAGTGCTACCTTTGGAATCCTGTACAATTGTCTACCCGAAGTAATAATAACATTGCGGGGTCTAGACTCATACACAACATGACGCTTCCAAAAATATGGTTGTCCTAACAGAAAATCACAAACTTCAAGGGGAGCGATATCACATAGTACCTCATCCTTGAAAGGCTTGATGCCATAGGACAAACGACATTGTTGGCTGACATGGAGATCTCTTCCTTGATGAAGACAACCGATGGTGTAGGGTTGCGGGTGCAGTGTTGTTGGTAGGTTCAACTGCTTGATGACCTCTACTGAAATAAGTTTCTTCTGACTACTGCTGTCGACAATGAAGTGAATCGGATCCCCCTTGACCCACATTTGCGATTGAAAGAAGCGTTCTCCTTCCTTTGGTTCTTTTGGTTTGCTTGGCCAGACTTTAGTGGTAGCGACCGTGGCACTAGGTTCAACATCGATAATTTGCTTCCCTCCTTTAGGATTTGACTTAGAATCATAATCGATATCTGACTCAGAAGCCTTCATCTCGACCACGAGGGACTGCTTGGAGTGACATCCATCGGTGTTGTGCCAAGGAATTTTATGGTACTCGCACCATTTTCCCATGTCCTTCTTCATCTTCTCATTGCCCTTCTTGTGTTGCAGCTTGGATAGATTGTCCCGAGGGTGACCATCACGACTTGGTCCCCTGCTATGTGGGTTGGGGTTTCCTTTTCCATGCTTCGACTGTGAGGGGTTTGTAAATCCAAACTCTCGTTGTTTCTGTTTAAATTTTTGCTCGATCTTGACAACGTATCTATAAGCGGTGCCCAATGAGGAAATGTCCATGAAATCCATTTCTGTTTGAATGTATCTATGAAAACAACCACAGTATTTGAGCACCAGATGATTCTCATAATATTTGATACCCAATTTGGTGTGGAGGATATGAAAAATATTGTTGAAGTCTACTACCTTTCTTGACATAGGGTGGTCCATCTGGTGTATTGGTCCTCGTAGCTTCCAACAGGGTAGTACTATTCTTTAATGGTGTCTAGGAAGGAATCCCATGTAGGGGTCACCACAAAAATTGCAGATTCCTCCACGACCCTTTTCTTAGAGTAGGTATCCCACCATTCTTTAACATGGGGAATGACCTTGAGGAGTGAAAAAGTGATGTTTTCCCAATCAGAAAAATTGTGGACCAAAAAATATCCTTCGAGCAGATTTAACCATTTATCTACAACATCCACATCTATCAGTCCTTCAAATAATGGAATATCAAAATTTACCTGTACCTTGAAAGGGGTTGCATGGTCACATGATGAATATGATTCTCCCGTGGGAAACCGTCGAAGGATCTGTGTGAAGTTGTCCATCATTTCGTTCCTTTATCACACAAGGGCTTCTTTGAGCAACATTTTAATAGGATCTCCTGCTCCATCTTCTTTCTTTTCATCTCCCATGGGTTTTTTTTAGGTTTGACGTGACTGATCTGGTAATGGCTCGATTGGTTCGAGTCCCAAGTTCTTGTACCTTGACCTTGTCGGGGACATGCACGAAGAAAAATAAATGAAGAGTAGAACACTCTGATACCATTGATCCATATTTAGGATTGAAATGAACTGATTATAGAATGAATACCATAAACACAGAGATAGAAAGAATAAAACAAATATTCAATGAACAATGTATTTTATTAAATAATGAAATAGGTTGAAACTGTAAAACTGCAAAACTGAAACTTGCTTGAATGGTGGTAGCTATCTTTGAGAAGAGATGTGGCTACTACGTGCATCTATCTGAGAAAAATGGATTGCAATGAGGCTCCATAGGCCCTTTTCATATTAATCATGAATGCCAAAACCCTAGACATCCAAAAACCTAACCCTAGAAGGTGAAATGCCAAAAGTCATGTGGGCCCTATGGGTAAGTTGGTGTAATTTGGTACCTCAACTTCCTAGGGTCATAAATTTTGCATACGACCTCTGTTTTAGGCGCGTGATAGCCCCTTGGAAAGGTCTTTCAGAGAAATACAGATTTCGCTGTCAGAATTTGACTCCATCTATATTCTAACTGTGGCAAGTAAAAAAAATGTTTAGGGCCTCAAAACAGCCCTGAAAGTACAACAAGATGTGTTGATATGAAAACATACAAAATAGGCCAGTTGGATTAGGCGAGAGGTCACCCGTATCCACCTGGAGAATGTGTGAGGCTTCAGACAACCCCATAAGTGTAGAAATCACAATTATAAAATAGTACAGAAAGACGTGATGAACAAAAATGGACACGAGGAGCCAGTTGGAATAGGTAGGTGGCCACCAATATCCATCTGGATCAGCTCCTAGCTAGGATAGGTTAGCATATATTAGTGATAGATTAGTTGTATTTACATACATGGTCTTCATCTACATATCTGCATTGCACCCACCCACTTCATCGGTACACTGGACTGTAACCAGTATGAAAACCAAAAGACAACAATAAATGGCACTCGGTCCAAATTCCAGACGGGACTACTAATCCAAACGATGTATAGTCAAATTAGGACCGTATACCAGGGAGTACCCCTTGCTGTTGTCGGGAGAAGTTGAACCCATCAACAAAATTGGCGCTATAAGGAGGGCACTATTTTATGGCTTACATACATGAACTAAAAAATAACCGAAATCAATCTTCAATGAGTAATCCCAACTCACAACCTACCTTGTTGCCTTGAGTCGAGTCTGAACAAGAACTTATTTATGAAGGCTTGAAAGATAATTTCGGAAGTGATTTTGGTAGTCCTGAAATACATTCTGAGACTTGGTTTCACATGCTTCATGAAGAACTTCATGAAACCCGTAGAATTACTTGTGCTTACGCCTAATTTCTTGGAAAATTACCTACAACCTCTGAACTTCCTAGGAGAAAAGAAATCCGTGTAGAACGTCCTAACAGAGATTCTGATTTTTAATATGATTCTGTAGACGACCTTATTGAAACTACATTACAAGAGGTTTCAGTACCCTTGAGAAGAGCTGCATGTTTCCTTATCGAACCTGAAGAAGAATTCAGAGGTGAACACCTAGAAATCACCTCAAAACAAATAATGGGAGAAAACAAGATTTACAGAGAAGTTCTACAAATAATTTTTTTATTTAAGCAAACTCAGTCAATTTCAAAGATGAGAAATAAATAACATTGTAAAAAACAAGGGTAGTGGGTATTCCAAACCTGGTAATGATGTGTTGTTCCAAAAAAATAATCACCACTTTTTTGTTTACCTTAGTTAGAAATATGGATTCTATCCATTACATGAAATAATAAATGGCTATGAGGATATGCCCGTGTTGTCTAGACAATTGATGGTTGATCTCACCAATGATGTCTAAACTCCATTGTTCAAATGGTTCTTCGACAACTCGAAGTTGGAGAGGAACAATAGACCTACTCTCTCTTCCAACAGATTTATGGAAAATATCATAGGTCTAGGAGTAAGCATGTGCATCTTTAAATACATTAGGACAATAGTATCTTACTCTCAATATTTTGCAAGTTGTAGTTTCTCCTACAAAATTTCCTCCAACTAGTCCATCATGAAGTTCTCTGAGGAATTTGTCAGCATTTTGTTTCTCCAGGAATCTGAGGAGAAATATGTCATAGTTTCTTCTGAAAATAATTTCATGAACTAGTTGATACTGCACATATTTAAACCTCAACGCTCTTTTATTCTTAACATTAAGGTGTTCGAGAGAGGTGTTGTGCTGCAAATACTGCTTGAGATAGTTGTACAATGAATTCTCTAGTGCTGGTACATATGAAGGTTGATGTGCATACATTGTTGGTTCTTCTTACCAATCCTCTTCTTATTGATTTCCTAATTCCATGGCTTTAGTCACCAATTTTTAGAGGACTTGAACTTTGAAAATATTCACAGGTTTAAATTCCAGCTCTTTTTGTACAAATAGATACCTTACAGTTGGGCGAGGAACAATTACCTTAGTGTGGTTCTTTAATATGTAAGGTCTGAACTGTTTGATGGCCTTATGAACATCAAACTCTTTCTTGACCACTGGTAGGTAGTTCAGTTCAACACCTTGAAGACCTATGCTCATGAATTCTATGAGGTATTTATTCCCTTATGTATCTTTCTGGGTGAGCACCATCACAAGGGAATGATCAGAGGCAAATGTATATACCACAAAATATTTAGAGAAGTATGGAATTTGCAGTGCATGGGATATTTATATGGTAGCTTTAACTCTTTCAAAATATCCCTTCTCAATAGACATCCACGTGAACTGTGTGTCTCTCTTGAAAATCTATTGAATAGGTTTGACTATCTCAACAAAGTCGGACTCCAATATCCACATGAAATTGATATTTCTAAAAAATTTCTGCATTGATTTCTTGCGATTCAACAATAGGATCTGTATGATAGCTTTAATATGTTTTGGATTGATGAATATCCCATATTTAGAAATGACATGCCCCAAAAATTTTCCTTCTAAAATAAGAAAGACACTTTTATTTGGATTAAGAGAGATACCATACTTCCTACATTTTTTGAAAAATTGTTTTAGATAGTGTGGATGATAATTTATTTTCTTGGAATACACCGTGACATTGTCGAGGTAGATCACCACACTTTGACTAATTAGAAATTTGAACGCTATGTCAATTTCCCTTTGGAAATTTGCATCTACATTGATCCAACCAAATGGTATCCTTCGATGTCCAAATGTTCCCCACTTAGTTATGAAAGTGGTCTTTATTCGGTCGGGTTCTGCTATGAGAACCCGATTGTATCCAGAGAACTCGTCTAATAGAAAAAACATCCGTGAACCGAAGATGAGATGGAGTATCTATTCCATAGGGGGAATGGGATAGTTTTCCTTGTCAAAGGCTCGATTCATACTTATGAAATCTATGCATAGCCTGATTTCCCCAGTCTTCTTCCTTACTGGTACCAAATTAGAAACCCTGGTCAAATGTTGAACTTTAAAGATAGTTTGGGCATCTAGCAACTTTTTCAGTTCCTTTTGGATTAGTGGCTCAAGAGTAGGATGTGTTTTCTTGAGTTTATGATAGAAAGGTTTGACACCTTCTTTTATGGGAATGATATGTTGAATGATACAAATGTAGTATGTTTTTAGGTCCTCATAGTTCCATGTGAACACATCCTGATATTTATTGAACAACTTCATGAAATGTGCTTCTCTGTTTCCAAACAAAAAGTACCTAAGTTAATGAACACATCATAGTCGAGTTGTTCATCTTGGGATTTTCTACTGTTCTAAATCTGAAATACAAATTGAAAAGCTTCTCAATTGACAATATGTTTCTTGGGAGGTAGTTACTCTTGATATTTCTTTCCTCATCCCGATATTCCTGTAGATTTTGCCGGTGTACATTATCGTCTATCACATAATTTTGGAACATGTATGCATTGGTGAGGAATTCTATTAACTAAGAGTCATCATTGAACACCCTCCATTTGGTTATGTTATCAGGTACAAAAGGCTTGAAAAGTAGTTCAACAGTAAAACTGTTATTCAGAGGGGTCAATCTAGACGCTGCATTAGTTAAAGTATCAACAACATCATTATGAGAATGAGGTATAATAGTAATGTTAAAAGCATCAAAATAATTTATCAGATTCCATACCTCTTCTTGGTAGCTTTTAAGGTGAGGGGAAATTTAGTGTATATAATTCCTTACCCATATGGCGATTATTTCCGAATCACCAAAAACCCTTAGACATTTTACCTTGAGATCAATAGCCTTTTTCAGACCTTGAACCAAGGCTTCATATTCAGTCATGTTGTTGTTGTGTTGAAATTCTAGGCGACATGATATCAAAGTTTTATGTATTTCATGATCAATAAATATACAACCTACCCAAGCTCCTTCTTGTGATCTAGAGCCATAAAAAAACAATGTCCAAATGTTAGTCCCTACAATTGAGTTAGTGAAAAAAAATGATCTATTTCTACTATTTTACAGTCATTTGCACCAGTCTGAGTGCAATGAAGGATTTCAGACTGTTAGTCTGCTTGAAATGAAGATGGTTATGTCGTATAGAAACCTTGGTCAAATTCTAAAAAACAATTTCCCAACACCTTCTGAGAAAATCTGATAGGTTCATTCTTACCATATGCTGTGTTTTATAGGCTGGTGAGTCAGTTTTGTGATGATTAGGCCGGAGAGCCTAAATGTTAAATGCCAGTGAGCCTATTTTTTTATATGTCTCATCATTAATATAAAATACATCACTGCATGCAGACCAACCACGATAAAAGAGTATGGGGGACTAAAATCCACTAGTTATGGAAAGGTGAGGCTAAAAGTTAAGGAAAAGGGGCTAAGCTAGGGAGCTTAAGACAAAAAGGAATATTATATTAATATTTATTAAGTATAAATTATGGATAATTATTTTATCCTAAGTTCTAAGGATGGGGACAAGTGGGCCAAAGTAGCTCCCAACATGACAAGTGTCAAGTTGGGGACATGCATACATAAAGTTTGGACTTAGTTCATTTCCCATCATTCCTTCCATCATTCAGTCATCCAATCAATATTTACAGGATCTTTCACTCACTCAATCAGTTTTCCTCCGTACCTTCATGTCACTGTACCTGAACCTGTATCCATAACCATACTTGTTTGTGTAGCTGGTTAGCTTGGAACTGAGAGTGAAGAAGTGGGTTGTCAGGCCCGTGAGAAATTTCTCTCTAGGTGAGAGAATTGATGGGAATTGATTTCCTGAAGGTGCTAAATTACAACTACATGTATCTGAGACTTCCTATCCGACTTTTTGCTGAAGCCCAGAAAGGAAGTGGGGAAACTGAAGGAATTTTGAGCAGAGAAGGGGCACACTTTCAGGGGTGGGATAGGCATGTGGGGAATGAGGGACTGTAGGCTGTTAGTTTGAGTTGGCACCTATGACAGAGTCTTTTCGGTTGTCTATGATCCACTTGCCTGGTTAGGAATCCCTTTACCCGGGTGGAGTTTCGTCCCAGCTCGGGGGTGACCCATTGCTGAGAGTGATGAGCAGTGTGGTCTAAGGATGGGAGGTTCGTGGAAGGTCTGCACACAGTTGGTGATATTACTACCAAGATAAGTGTCAATTTTGTGATAAATTTACATTCTGGATTATTATTTACGTGTTTATTTTTACGGGTTTATCCTATGTGTGGTTATAACTATCTTTATATTTATGGGTATTGTCTGTATATGCTGCATGTATATATTTACTGCTATTTCAATATGAATCCGTGCAATTACATAATGTATTTGTCTGTTTATGTTTTATATATAAAGTTCCACAAGAGTTCTGTGTGTATATGTTGCAATTGCATGCAGTTCAATTTTTTTTATGTGGCATGGCTCAGTTGGATGTTGGGTATGTTACAGTATGTTGAGTACAGAATAAAAGCATTTTCTGGAGTAACATGGCTCGACCTAGGTGGTCGGGTATGTTACAATATGGTATAAGAGCTTTAGTTTTCAAAACTAAGTCTGGATGGGCCGAGCAAGTTGAGTTGAAGTGAAATTTCACAGAGGATTGATTTCGAAGTGGCCAAATTTCAAGTTACAGAGCGTCCATGGTAAAATTTAGAAGCAACGACGCAGAATTGGGAAAAAGCCCCAATTTCTGTTGTTAAATTCATGGGAAAATTGAGATATTTGGCCAAGTGGTGAGATATTCCTGATTTAATATCCGTTCTAGAAAATTCAAACCTAGAATTTGTCGAGTTTGAAGTTACAGTGAAGCCATGACAGTTAGAGAGAGATTAGTAATCAAAATTCGTGAATTGAGTTTGGGAAAAAATCATTCTAGAAATGTCAAACCACAACGATTTGTTGTTGCAGAGGTTGAACTGGTGTTATCGGGGTGAAATTGAACAAATTTCATAGTTGCAGAATGTCTATGGTAGAAATTGGGAAAAATTTAAGCAAACGCCCCAATTTCTACAATGGAATTCATGAGGAATTGATGCACATAAAAATGAATGTGCGCAAGTGAGCGCATTAAAAATGCATGATGCACAGTAAAAATCTTGTGATATGTAAAAAAAATTGGGCATTGCGAAGGAAAATATTGGCGTGCGAGCGCGCGCGAAAAAATATTGGTGTGCCGGTGCGCGTGCTAAATTTTGGTGCCACGCGGAAAAATGTTGGTGTGCGGGTGTGCGCACTTAATTTTGGTGCCACGTGAAAAAAAAAATGTTGGTGTGCGGGTGTGCGCACTAAATTTTGGCACCACGCGGAAAAATGTTGGTGTGCGGGTGCGCACACAGAAAAATGTTGGTGTGCGGGTGCACACACTAAATTTAGCATTGCGTAGTGTGAATATGCATATGCATAATAAAGTGCACACAGTGTGCACACACATAATAATGGTGCGCATTGTGTGCGCAGTATTGACAGAGCGCAAAGGAGTTTGGTTGGTGCACGCACAATGTGGCTATATGTTGTCATGCGACAATTTAGTTAATGGTGCACGGTGGGGGCATACTAAACTTTGGCATGGTGCAACGCGTAGAGTGAAATGTGCGTGGAATATCAACACACAATACAAAAATTACGTGCAGCAGGTAATAGTGTAAGAACCAAAACTATGCGCGGTAGGGTGCACGACACAAAAGTAGTGCGTACCAATCATTGATGCGACGAAGAAGTGATGCACATTGGTTATAGGTGCACGGAGCATGATTTACCTTGTGGTGTTACTGTGCATGCTAAATATGGGTGTACATATTTAAATTTGTGTGTGCGAAGTCATTTGGAGGGTGAACAACAACGAAAAACCAACGAATTTCCGCGACATTTTATACTGTTTGAACGTCATCTTTTTGCAGCGCGTTTTTGAGGCCCTTAAGACCGTTTTCAGCTACTAAAAAACAACGAGAACAAAGTAAACCAAGGTACACTTTGTCCTTGTAGCTCAAATAAAATAGCTCGGAGAGAGCTTTCTAATGGTGTAAACCGTTCGTCAAACAAAGCTTTTTTGAGAAAGTTACAACACAAACAATGGAGGGTAAATTTTAAGACCCAACTAACTTCGAAGAGCCATAACTTTATGCTCTGAAATCAGATTGAGGCGCAAGAGAAGTCAATGGAAATCCATTGAACCATAGAAGAAAATCCTAGAGAGTAATTAAATTTCTAGGCATTTTAAAAGTTTAATATGGCAAAGAAGGTACCTATAGCATTCCAAAACAAAAACACGAATTGGCCTAGAAATTCAGCAGGCTGTAACTTGCATCCCAGAACCCAGAAAGAGGTGAAACTTGGACATAGTGTCCATGATATGTATATGAGGAAACCCAATTTATCTCCTACAAAAAATCCAATGGAGTAGGTGCAAAAATTCATAATTACAGCACAAATTTGCGCCAAGTTGAAGTGTGAACAAAAACATTAATGGACAATTTTCAAATAACCATAACTTTCTGCTCAAGACTCGGAATTGAGGATGGGATAAGGTGTTGGAAATGTTTTGGAAAGTAGAATATAAATATTCACCTAGAAAATTGATCTAGGCAATCAATTTTTCAGGAAATCAGAAGAAAGAATTTTGATATATTATTGAACCAGAATGGTTCATATTTTTCATGAAATTGTTGAGTCAGTTGGTCTGACAAAGTTTTGTTGGCTACACATTTTCAAGAGTTAACAACAACTAGATCGGATCAAGATCAACACAAAGTCTGGAGGAATGGAAGAGGCATAGGGGAATTATAGCTAGGAATATGAGATCATAGGGATGGATGTCCATTTGGGCATTGAAGGAACAAACTCCAATGGACATGGAGAAGGAAGGGATGAAAACATGAATATGGTAGAGACCATTAAAAATTTGTAGAAGGATGTCCAAATCCATAAATATGATAATGAAAGGATTATGAGAGCCAAGGAGAAGCAAGAGGAATTCAACATGAAGTTAATGCAGATCTTGAATAGAATAGAAAATAAATTGGATAAGGAGAGTGGCTCAAGCAAATCAGGAAGTCATAGGTCTCGTAATGAGAAAAGAAGAACTAGAAGTGTTAGAATACATCACTGTAAATCCCTAAGGAATTCCCATAAGAGAGCTCACAAAAACTCAAGTCCATCCCCTATCAGGAAGTATAAGAGGTCTAGGGTGGATCAACTACGAGGAGAAATGAACAAAATCAAACCTCATACATTTGATGGTGAGCACAAGAAGGATGAAGATGCAAAGACATGGCTGTTGGGCATGGGAAAATATTTTCAATTGCATAATTATTCATCTCATGCAGAAGGAAGAATTTCCATCTATCAACTCAAGGGAAAGACATCCACGTGGTGGGATCAGCTTGTGCAGGTGCAATACATTAAATAGAAAAGTGTTACTTGGAGGGAATTCAAAAAGTATTTTGAAAATAAATACTTGACTAAGAGATATTATGACAAGAAAATGAAAGAGTTCTTTGAACTCAAGCTTGGGAGTATGACCATAGATGAATATGAGATAATGTTTTTAGAAATGTTGAAGTATGTCTCTTTCATCAAGGATGATACAGTTAAGATTCAAAGGTATTTGAGTGGATTTCCATCATTCATCAGTGACAAAATGCAATATGATGATCCCAAGACATTGGAGGAGACCATAAGGTGAGCTAAATGCCTATATGATCAGAAAAAGACAAGGCCAACTTTCCAAAAAGCTTGGGAAGACAAAAACAAATTCAATATGGATCAGAGGAAGAAGGGCACTAAGCCACCATTCTTCAGAAATAATCCTCAGGGACAACCAAATTCTAGAGAACCCATAATGATGGAGACAACGGGTCAAAGGCCAAGGAAACCACCTATTCAATGTTGGGGTTGTAAAGGAGATCATATGTTTAGAGATTGTTCTCACAGAGGTGAAAAAGCGAGGACTATTCACAATGTATAGCAAGCTGAAAGAATGGAGGACATGGGAATAAATGTAACAAGGATCTATGCAACCCTAGACAACAAGCAATCATAGTATCAGTCACATATGATTGAAGTGGAAGGTATGTTCAACAACCAAACCATTTCCGTTTTAATTGATTCAGGATCTAGTCATAGTTATATAGATCCTAAGATGGTGGAAAGTTTGAATTTGCCAAGAAGAAAGCATGGAAAATCTTGGTTGGTGTAGTTGGCTACCAGAGACAAAAGAAAAGTTAATGAAATGGTTAAGTCATATCTTATGGACATGAATGGACTGAACACCAGGGTAGATTTGAACATCTTGCCTTTAGGTTCCTATGACTGTCTAATTGGGATGGATTGGTTGGAATAACATCATTCTATCCTAGACTGTCATAACAAGGCATTTACTTGCTTGGATGAGGAAGGAAACCTAAGGAAAGTGTAGGGAATTCCTAGGGTAGTAACCATCAGAGAAATTTCAGCATTGCAGCTGAAGAAATGTTACAGAAAAGGGTGTCAAATATTTACAACTCATATGGAAGAGACACCTAAAGATAAGGTGCCAAATTTGGAAGATCATGTAGTCCTGGAAGATTTTGAAGATGTGTTCAAGGAGGTACCTGGACTACCCCCAAAGAGAGATATTGATTTCTCTATAAATTTAATGCCTGGAGAAACTCCAGTGTCAAATACTCCTTACAAAATGAGTACACCATAGATGAAGGAGTTGCAAATGCAGCTTGAAGAACTTCTGAAGAAGGGGTATATACGCCCAAGTGTGTCACCTTGGGGTGCCCTAGTATTTTTCGTGAAGAATAAATATGGGACATTAATATTGTACATTGATTTTAGACAGTTGAATAAAGTGATTATAAAGAACAAGTATCCTCTGCTAAGGGTTGATGATCTCTTTGATCAATTGAAGGATGCAAAAATATTCTCCAAGATTGATCTCAGGTCAGGATACCATCAAGTAAGGATTAAAGAGGAATATATCAGCAAGACCACCTTCATGACAAGGTATGGTCATTATGAGTTCACAATGGTGCCATTTGGGTTGTCAAATGCACCAACTGTATTCATCTTCTTAATGAATGGTGTTTTCTGAGAATATTTAGACAAGTTTGTCATTGTATTTTTGGATGACATCCTTGTATATTCCAAGTCAGAAGAAGAGAATGAGAATCATTTGAGGATGGTGTTTCAAGTATTAAGGGAGCATCAATTGTATGCCAAATTGAGCAAGTGCTCATTTTATCAGAAGCAAATTCATTATTTGGGACATATCATTTCAGAGGATGGGATAACAGTGGATCTTGAGAATATAGAAGCCATTAGAGAATGGAAAATGATAAAGAATGTGACAGAGGTCAGATCATTCATGGGCCTTGTAGGCTACTACATGAGATTTATTGAAGGATTCTCAAAGATTGCACACCCAATCACTTCCTTGCAAAAGAAGGGTTTGAAGTTTCAGTGGACATTGGATTGTGAAAAGAGTTTCCAACACTTGAAAAATTATTAACAAGTGCTCCAATACTAAGGATTGCAGACCTAAATGAAGACTTCATTGTATGTAAAAATTCATGTAAAGAAGGACTTGGTGGAGTCCTCAGTCAAAATGGGTTTGTTATATGTTATGAATCAAGGAAGTTGAAGGAGCATGGAAGAAACTATGCCACTCATGATTTGGAGTTGGCAACCATAGTGCATGCCTTGAGGAAATGGAGAAACTACCTCATGGGGAAAATATTTGAGCTGAGGACAGACCATAATGGTCTGAAAAATTTATTTAATCATTCAACTCTAAATGCTAGGCAAAGCAGATGGTTATAATTTCTCAGTGAATATGACTGATATAAAACATATCAAGGGGAAAGATAACAAAGTCGCTAATGCACTCAACATAAGAGTGCATGAATTGCATGTTATAACCATTAGCATGTACCAATAATATTTGAAACATAGAATTTTAGAGGCTACAAAATTAGATTTACAATACAAGGAATTAGTGGAAAAATTACAGCAAGGTAATTTACAATAGAAAATTGAAGAATACAAGCTAGATAATGATGAAATTCTCATGTACAAGGGCATAATTTATGTACCAAATTCCTAGAAATTGAAAAATATGATATTGATGGAAATGCATAATGTACCTTATGCTAGGCACCTAGGTTATCAAAAAAACTATTGCAGCTGTCAAAAACCAATATTATTGGCCAGGCATGAAGAAAGAAGTTGCTGATTTTATTGCCAAATGTTTGGAATGTCAAAAGGTAAAGGCTGAGCATAGACACCCAACTAGATTGCTACAACCATTACCCATTCCTGAGTGGAAATGAGAAGTTGTAACAATGGATTTAATCACCAAACTGCCCAGAACAAACAAGCAACATGATTCTATCATGGTAGTGGTGGATAAGCTTACTAAAGTTGCCTATTTTATTATAGTTAAGCTCACTCACAAGGCAACCAACATTGATGATGTTTATATGAGATAAATTGTTCGATTACATGGTATACCCAAGACAATTGTGTCTGACAGAGATCCAAAATTTACCTCAAATTTTTGGAAAGGATTATTTAATGGATTTGGAACAAATTTGAATTTTAGTACAACTTATCATCCAGAATCAGATGGACAAACTGAGAGGGTGAATCAAGTGATTGAGGATATGTTGAGGATGTATGTGATGGATAAACCATAAAAATGGGAAGACTACCTACACTTAGTCAAGTTTTCTTATAAAAATGGGTACCAAACATCTCTAAATATGAGCCCATTTGAGGCACATTATGGAAGAAAGTGCAACACACCAGTAAACTGGGATAACCCAACAGATAGAGAATTGGTTGGGCTAGATTTAATCAGGGAAATGGAGGAGAAAATGTTGAAAATAAAGCAAAATTTAAAGGCTTCCCAAGACATGCATAAAAGATATGCTGATAAGGGCATAACTCACAGGGAATTTAATGTGGGAGACCATGTATTCTTGAAAGTGAAAGCCAATAGAAGTTCCCTGAAGTTGGAAAATTGTTCGAAGTTGGCAGCTCGCTATTGTGGGCCATTTGAAATCCTAGAGAGGATTGGTCTAGTAGCTTATATGATTGTATTGCCTGCATCTATATCTGTTCATAATGTATTCCATGTATCATTGCTCAAAAATATATATTCATGATGCTAATCATGTTATTTATTGGAATGTGATTAAGGTGGAGCAAGAAGGCGCTTTCCAAGAGCATCCGATACGCATTCTGGACCAAAAAATCAAACCGCTCCAGAATTGAGCCATAGGGCTTGTAAAGGTCCAATGGACTTGGTACGGTCCTAAGGATGCTACTTGGGAGCATGAGGATGCAATGTGAGCATAATACCTGCATCTTTTTGAGGATTTTTGAAATTTTTGTTGTATATGTGTACATAATGCACTGAGGACAGTGCATAAATAAGGGGAGGGGATTGTAATACCCCTAGGCTAAAACCAATTGTAAACGTAAAATGAAAATGTACTTAAGCTGGTAAGTTGTTTGACATCATTTTTGTATGCACCTTCCATGGTATAGTGAGCGCATGCACTACGCAGTAAAATGATGAAGTTTGCACATTCTAGGATACCATGTGCAACAACCTAAGTGCGCGCGATTTAAGGCCAATGAACCTTTGTGTATATGTTGTGTTTTATAGGTTGGTGAGCCAGTTTTGTGATGATTAGGCCAAAGAGCTTAGATGTTAAAGGCCAATGAACCTATTTTTGTATATGTCTCATCATTAATATAAAATACATCGCTGCACGTAGAGCGACCACGATAAAAGAGTATGGGGGACTAAACTCCACTAGTTAGGGAAAGGGGGGGGATAAAAGTTAAGGAAAAGGGGCTAATATAGGGAGATTAAGTAAAAAATGAATATTGTATTAATATTTCTTAAGTATAAAGTATGGATAATTATTTTATCTTAAGTTCTAAGGATGGGGACAAGTGGGCCAAAGTAGCTCCCAACATGATAAGTGTCAAGTTGGGGAGATGCATTCATATAGTTCGGACTTAGTTCATTTCCCATCATTCCTTCCATAATTCAGTCATCCAATCAATATTTCCAGGATCTTTCACTCACTCAGTCAGTTGTCCTCCTTACATTCATGTCACTGTACCTGAACCTTGTTGGCCCTCGACCAAGTTTTGGGGAAACTTTGGTCAGTTTTGTAGGTTTTGGCCCACTTTTGGACTTTGACATGTTGGTCGAAGTAGGATCACCTAGATGCAGCTGAGATCGTGGATCTCAGTTATTTTGAGGGTTATGTGGACCCAGTAAGGGGTCCTCTGTGTTCTGTAACAACTTTATGGGATGTCGGCCCATGTGTTTTTCCCACGTTTAGGCCTTATTGTAAGATTTTTTCAAGTATAAATAAAGAGGAATGTATTGTAGAAGCAATAGTTCTGTGTGCAAAGGAATGTATGTGGTTGAGGCTTTGTGCTCGACTGTGATTTTGTAGAATGTTCTTAGTGCTTGTGATGCTCAGTGTGGAATAGGTGCTAAGTGCCGTGATAAGAGATTTTGGCTCTGTGCATTTGACCTATTTTTGGAAGGTAATACGATCGAACATTCTGAAGCACAAATAACTCCTTAGTCACCCCCAAAGTATATATAAAAGGGAGGGGGAGGGATACCTATTATTCTGATCCATCCTATGCTATGCCTTATTTAAGCTTTGCATTCAGTACTATCAAGAAGTGTGGACAGGGTAAGTAAGGTATCAATAGTAATGATGGCCTGCTGTCGCCTCCCGTCCACTAATAACGTGAGGTGAGTGATTCCAACGATCTAGTGCTTAGTGCGCATATATCCTATCTTGTGCAAAGTTCGACTCTGTGGTTTAGTGCACAGGAGTGACTGGATGTAAGATTTTGGTGAATAATAAAGGGGTGAAGCTGTTTGTGGACGTAGCTCCACCCTAGGTTGAACCACATATATCTAGTGTCTCATGGTTTGCTTTGTGTAGTGTCATTTATGTTATGCATTTTCTTAGTGCTTTGATTATGATGTGTAATGAATATATATTTTGTTGCTTAAGTAGTTTACTTATGTTAAAGGGTAAACGAATGTTAGACTTAACTCACAGTGCTAAGTGATCAGGGTGCATAATCACTTGTTGTTACTATGCTTATCTGTCTTTGATTATGCTCTGCGGTGTTAATGAGGTTAATAAACTAATGCATGTTCACTTCCTAAGCATTAACATAATATTCTGCGAAGTGCTCTTATCACAGAATCATGTCCCAACCTGGTTACAGACACCTGCATCCTGTAACCCCCCTACTTCTACCTCGGGTGAGACTTCACCTGATTCACAGGTGTTTCCAAAAGGGTCGGTAGTCGGGGTTTTGTTGGTGCACTGTTAGGCGTTGAACCCTGGGTCTGCCCTTAGGAGACTAGAGGAACTACACCACACTATTAGGGGTTGAACAATGACTTCAACTTATGAGAATAGAGGAACTACGCCACACTATATCATCACCATTATTTAATGAAGACAACCAAAAGGAAACCTCACCTCGTTCCGCAACCATGGATCAAGGAGTTGGCACAATCAACCATATTAAACATAATGAAGATTCCACATTTTTTCCGCCACCAGGAGGTTAATGCTTGCATTAAACTCCTTCTGTCGTGCTATCATGGCGGATATCTATGGCTTGACAAAAGAATTACTGTGGATCCAGTGCTAATCTACTGGATCACAGGTTTAAGTTTGAAGGGTCCTAACCCACAACAATTCTACCTAGGGAATACCTCAGACTGTTCTTTAGCACAACACATTAAAGAAGCCTATGGAGAGGTAGAAAAGGGGAATCAAGGTTACAAGGTAGCCTCCATACAGGATGGGCAGTGCGCCTTGATTTTCAACTCTTAGATGGAAATCTAGCGAGGAAGAACTGCCCCACATAGGTCACTGGGTTCGTGGTGGACCTCGTAGGAAAGTGTGTGGAGGGCCTGCAGATGAACTGGGCGAATTACCTCGTCAATGAGTTAGAAAAATATTTCCACGAAGCCCATGAATTAGGATATGAGTTTCACTATAGTTGGTTGATCATCCTGAGTTCATTTGTGGCTTGGCAGATGCCTGGAGGAGCTAGTTTCCCATAGATTGAACCTACGAAGCCCCTGGCCACTCAGTTTTCCACCCTGTGGTATACCAATGACATGACGAAGCAATGGGAGTCTAATGCTATGTTTCACATATATTATCAGAAGTTGAAAGTCGCCATTGAAGCATTCCCTCGTATGACACCACATACCTTGCATCAGTACTGTCCCATGGAGAAGTTCTGCGCTGATCCCCACTTTAGTTACATCACCATGTGAAGAGATGAGCACCAAGAAATATTGTAGTCATAATATAAGCTCACAAATGCAGATATGGAACATATTATAAAGGATTTGACAAAAGTATTTCTTGTACCTGTCACCGATGCAGAGTTATCTGACATTGATACTATAGGAAGCCCGATGGTTACTCAAGTTGAACATGTCAGAAATTCTAGTGGGACGAAGAAGTAGAGGAAACACAAAAAACAGGTTGAAGTCCAGGACATAGAGAGTGACGAAGAGGAAGAAGAGGAAACCTATGGAGATAGCAGGTCTAGATCACCAGGAGGAGGAGAAGATGAAGCATAAGGACATGGAGGAGGAGATGAAGGAGAAGAAGAGCAAGGAGGAGGTGAAGGTACATTTGAATTCCCTCCACCACCATTTGTAGGATCTAGCACCCCACCACCTAAAGATTCCCCTGTTGTGACAGTGACCCCACAAAAGAGGAAAGTCACTCCGAAGAAACCTTCAACAAGGAAGAAAATGTGCGCCAATAAGCCATTGTTGGAAGCCACTCTCACTGACAATGAAATTAGTCTGGTCCACAGAGCTATGCAGGATGCCTCTGAAGACATGTTGTAGAGACACTAAGAGAAATAGGTGGAGTTATATGAAAGGATTGAGAGGGACTTGAAGGAAGTGCATCAAAATGTTTGCTTGGTCCGCGCAGTGCCTACTGCACTGTCCATGCCTTCCTCATCACATACCATAGGCTTGGGGGACTAACTAACTCCGCAGGGTGAACCAGGGATTTGGATCACCCTCCCCCAGTATAGCATCAAGTTTCCCACCCTTGCAACACTACAGGCTAGCCCCAACTTGGATGTTGAGGTTAACCTTAAAGGGATACCTCCAGAACATGTCGAAGTATTGGAGGTAGGTTTGAAGGCATACAAAAGGGAACATAGATAAATGACCATTGAAATAGCAGTGCAACTAAGAAGGCTTGTTGATGCAACAAAAGCTCGGTTCCAGAGAGCTCATGAAGAGAAGGAGAAGGCTACAAAATCCTTGTAAAAGGAGAAAGAAGAAGTCCTAGTACATCTACGAGTAGCACAGGACAATGTAGTTTCCTATGAAAGAGAGAAAGAAGAGCTTCAGGCAAAGCTTAAGGAGGAAAATAAAGATGACAAAGAATAGCTATAGAAGGAAAAAGAGAAGCTACTCACAGAGAATGCCATGGTCAAAGAAGCAGTAAGCAAAGCGTGTCGTTCTATTACAGGCTTGGTGTAGGAGGAGCAAGAGGCTATTGAAGCTCAAGTAGCAAAGCTCCTAGAGAACCTCCAATAGTTTTAGGCTAGGATAGATGAACTGGAGGCTCGAATAGTGATGAACACCCCGCAGGAGGTGCGTGACCAGAGGGAGGAGTCCGCCAAAAAATAGTAGCAAGTATAAAATCCCTCACCTCGACATGTAAACAATTGAGTGACAGAAGTGACCAGACGTATGAACGCCTCGCCGAGGATCCAGAGTTAAATAATCTAGAGGCTCAGTTGCAAGAGGCGCAACAACAAGCATTTCATTCCAGGTGCAGATGAAGCTACTCACAATAGTGTAAAGGATGAAGAGATCCCAGGAGCAGTGCACAGTTCAACAATAGATCACTACCCTCCAAGGTAAGGTCATGGAAGTAACACATAAGTTACAACCTATGCAGGATGAAGCTTGTAAGGTGTTTGAGGATATCGATGACTAAGGTTCACAGTTAAATCAAGTAGTTGTAGCATTAGAACAACCTCTGGAAGGGTCTGTTATAGAGAAGATAGTCTAGGAGATCGCTAAGCAGGAGGCTTAGGCGAGGCAGCAAGTCAAGGCAACTCGATTTAAGCTCGAGGCTTTTGAAGCAGCATTGTTCGGACTTGAGTGACTTAGGACGAGTCACAGGTGAGTGTTGGGGGCCTCTTGGCCCTCAACCAATTTTTGGGGAAACTTTGGTCAGTTTTGGAGGTTTTGGCCCACTTTTGGACTTTGACATGTTGGTCGAAGTAGGAGCGCCCAGGAGGAGCTGAGATCACGAATCTCACCTATTTTGAGGGTTATGTGGACCCAGTAAGGGGTCCTCTAGGTTTTGTAGCGAGTTTATGGGATGTCAGCCCATGGGTTTTCCCCATGTTTAGGCTTTATTGTAAGATTTTGTAAAGTATAAATAAAGAGGAATGTATTGTAGAAGCAGTAGTTCTGTGTGCGAAGGAATGCATGTGGTCGAGGCTTCGTGCTCGACTATGATTTTGTAGACTATATGTTGGACCTCGACCAAGTTTTGAGAGAACATTGGTCATGTTTGAACATTTTTGGGACTTCGACATGCTATTCGAAGATGGAGCACCCAGGTAGAGATGAGATCATGGGATGTCGCCTATTTTGTAGAATTTTCAGGCTTTTAGGGTTTATGTAATGGGTATGGGATGTCAACTGATGGGTTTACCCATGTTTAGGCCTTTTTGTAAATGTATAAATAGGTATCTAAGTGATGTAAGAACTACTAGAATCAACTAAGTGCATGACTCATGTCTTCGTGCAAATATTATGTTAAGACTTACAGAGCTAAGTGAAAGTGATTGTAAGAGGCTTTGTGCTAATCAAGAGTTAGCTCTGTGCCTTGACCTAATCCTGCGAAGGAGGATCTGGCGAGCTGCATGCAGATCTCATGTCCTCTGTGGAGTGGGGATCTGTGGCTCTGTGCAATGATTGTTCATGTTGTTTATGTGTTTATATGCTTAGTGCACTGATATTTATACATGTTAGATAGATGTATGGATGCTTAGTTCTATATTGCTGATAAATGAATGCTATATCCAAGTTAATGATATGTGCTAAGCGATTGGAAGTGTTTGATTTGATCATTACTGCGCTGTTATGTATTTAGGGTTTAATATGCGATGTGAATGTGATTTATGAACTAATGCATATTAATTAGCTAAGTTCTCTGTTAATTGTTGTAATCACAAATCCGTGTCCCAACTTGGTTGTAGACACCTGAGTCCTGTAACCCCCCTGCCTCTACCTCGGGTGAGACTTCATCTGCTTCGCAGGTATTACTGAAAGAGTCGATAGTTAGGGTTTTGTTGGTGCGCTGTTGAAGCGTTGAACCCTGGGTCTGCCCCTGTGCCAACAAATGGTTCTATTGTTGGCACCTAAAACTGTGATTTCTAGGAATTGAAGAAAAGATAAAGCTCTGTGCATAGACTTGTTGTTGTAGTGCGCAGTATTCTACTTGACTTGCAAATCTATGCACTAAGAAAGGAACCATATCTGAAGAAAAGAGGTAATATATTAAAGCTTTGTGCTCTGATAAAGGTAAGATAAGTGGAAATTTTTTCTTCGAAAGTATGAATCTAGGTATGTTTGATAGATTTTGTCCTAGTCTGAAAACTAGGGCACAGTTAGAAGAAAGAGTTGATCTGAATAGATTTGATAGAGACAGTGAAAGAAATGTTATTCCTATGCATCGAAAGAGTTTTTGGACTAACAAGTGGATGTAGGAACCTATAAATAATTTTTGCAGATTGCAGGTCCATCACTATGATCCCAGTGAGCAGTACAAGAAAGGATGGGGATCATTTAAAAGAAAGAGAAGATTGACACTGTGTTATAATTGTAGAAGACCGAGACATCTTGCTAAGGAATGCCCTGGTATAGATCCTAGTTGTCTCTGTTGTAAAGATATTGGTCACGAAGTTGAGGATTTCCCTAGGATGATTTCCAAAGTTGAAAAGATGAACATGAGACAAGAAAACTATGAAGAAGGTCAAGGGACTATGTATATGTTAGAAAACTAGAAAGAATAAGAAAATATGTTATTACAAATGAAAGAAACATTGAATGATCACATAAATATTAGTTTACCAGAGATATTAAAAGAGAAGTAGCGCATAGAAACAAGAATAGGAGAGTTTGACATAGACTATGTCCTGGATGAAGAAACACATGTGAATATTATGCCAAAAAGCACTTGGGAAATTTTGGGAAAGCCTGCTATGGTTCCTTCATTGGGAAGGATAGGTCTATTTAAAGGAAAGATGATAACCCTATGTGGAATATTTACTAATGTACCTATGATTGCTCATGAAACATCGACCGAAGGAGAATTTAAAGTCATTAAGTTTGTTGAGAAAAACGCCCCTTTTCCACTTTTGTTAGGAAAGACCAAGGATCATATCAGAAATAAAGTAGAAGAGGAAGCTACAGAACAAAAAAGGAAAGAATCAAGGGACCTCATAGCTAGAAAAATAGCGCGACTAATAGAAGAACAAGAGGATAAGTCGAACCAACATAGGACTAGAGAATTAGCTGTCAAAGTTTAAAGAACACAAGAAGGCTTAAAGAACCTGTCCATCTAGGAAAGAAGTGCATACACCCCATAAATAATAAGAGAAGAGGTATTACCTTTGAACCCTTTGAAAGACCCTCAGTAGTGCGAAGTTACTACGCTAAGAGAAGATAAGAATAAAAATGGAAAGAGGAATCTAGAGACTCAAATCACAGGAAAGAAGGCTAGAAAGATCAGTAAGAAGAAAGAAAAGTTAGAAAAACTGCAGGAAGTTCCAGAGAAGACTTCGCAGAAGGTAGGCTTGTAGAAATTGAACCTCGCCAGAATAGCAGAACCACACAGAATGGAACTTTGCCATGACAAATCTATATGATCGTTGGAGGTGTCCCAACCATTAGAACGACGCTCCAGAATGGTTAGAAACACAGTTATTTCTAGAAAGATCATCATTGGACCATTGGGACTACACCACAATGACCCGATTCATATTGATTGAGGCATTTCGACCCGTTGAAGGAATCTGTTATGCCATTTCTTATTTAACCCATCAGATGCTATGCTGGGACCAATTTTTGCAAACCGAGATATCCGAGCTAACAAAGAATTGGTCACATACCGTGCTGTGCTGTCTAGACCTCACCATTCATTTGATTATCTTGTCTGTCTGTTTACCTACCCGAGCTCTGTGATTACAAGTGTGAATGTTGGGCGAGCATAACGTGCTAGAGAAGTATATAGAGGAGATTTTGATCGACCTCATGGATGAGAAAGTCATGTCTGTAGGAATATAGGCATCATCGATGGGCAGATTGCAAGCATCCCCCTCAACTGGATGTTAATATAGTCAAACCGTGACTTAGAAAAGAAGAAAACACCGCGATGATCTGGCTAACGCGAAGCAGATCCCATCGGTCTTTCTTGACTACATCCCGCCTTTAGCTGATGCAATTAGCCGTGACAATGTCCTGCGTGAATTTGAGTACACGCTTATCATTGTGTACCTCTCGAAGGGGATACATGCAGTTGGAACCTAGTTGGGACTGATCCCATCTTTCAAGATCAGTGACTTCAACCTTGGAGACCAAAAGAACTATGCGATCCTCGCTCCGCATAGGTACCTGATGAAGATGATTGGGAAAAATCCCAATATATTTCCCTAGCCATGGATTAAGGAGCTTGCGCACTCCACAATCTTGAATGTGATGAATATCCCCCACTTCGACTGACATCAATAGGTTAACGCTTGTGTTAAACTCCTCCTGTCATGCTATCATGGAGGTTATCTTTGGCTTGACATGCGCGTGACTATGGATCCGACGCTGATCCACTTGATCATAGGACTAAGCATGCAAGGACCGAACCCTCACTAGTTCTACCAAGGGAAGATGTCAGATCGCTCCTTGGCCTAGCGGATAAAGGAAGCCTATGGTGATGTAGAGAAGGGAGAGCAAGGCTATAAGGTAGCCTCCATCTAGGATGGCTCAGTGTGCCTAGTTTGTCAGCTTATAGCAGGCAAGCTCATTTGAAAGAACCATCTGACACAGGTCACAGGTTTCGTAGTCAACCTCGCAGGGAAGTGTGTCGAAGGAATGTAGATGAACTGGGCGAGTTACCTCGTCAATGAGTTGGAGAAGGACTGTCGCGAAGCGCAGGACCAAGGATACAAGTTTCATTTTAGTTGGCTACTGATATTGATCACATTTGTCGCTTGGAAAATGATGAAAGGAGAAAACTTTCGTGAAGTTGAGCCATCAGAACCGTTGGCCGCGAGGTTCTCCACCTTGTGGTACACAAATGATATGGCGAAGTAGTGGAAATCGAATGTGGTGTTCCACACTTACTAACTACAACTAAAGTGCGCCATTGAATCATTCCCATGGATGACACCTAATACACTCCATCAGTACAGGCCGTGAGCAAAGTTCCACAAAGACTGACACTTCATCTACATCACCGTGCACATGGATGAAAGTAATGAGGAGCTACGATCTTACTACAAATTGACCAATGAATACATGGAAGAGATCACTAAGGAATGGCCAACAAAATTCCTTGTACCAATTGAAGATGCAGAGCTCTCTGACCTTGACATCATCAGAAGTCCTTTGGTCACCCGGACTGAGTATGATAGACATAGTAGCGCAAAGAAAAAGAAGATAAAGGATGAAGTCCAAGACGTAGAAACTGATGAGGAGGACACCACATCCAATGAAAGTAGGCCCGATTCACCCACAGGAGGAGGAGGAGATGAAGTGAACCAAGAGAAAGGAGGGGAAGAAGGATAAAAACAAGACAAAGGCGAAGCTACACCATTGAAGGATCCCCTCACCACAATAGAAGCATCACAGAAAAGGAAGGTTTCCCTGGAGAAACCTTCGACAAGAAAGAAGGCTCGCGCCAACAAGCCTTAGTCGAAGAATGTGCTTACAGTAGATGCTGTTGGTCTCATCATCGCAGCCATAGAGGACACTTCAAAATAAATCTTATAGAAACATGGAGCAAAGTAGGAGTCGATGTACAATAGAATAAAGAAGGAGTACAAGGACATCCAACAAGATATCCATTTGAGCCACGTAGTGCCTACTGCGCCATCTTCAACAGAAAGTGTCAAATTGGGGGATGAGCCCACCCAATTGCAAAGGTTAGCGGATGCGATAGAGGCTCGACTTCATCGAGCCCAAGAAGAAAAGGAGTAGTGACGACTACCCCCGCAGCCTCAGAACCCGCAGGTCGGAAGGTCGACATGCTCACAAGATCTTTCCTTCCTTCGCGGCCCGAAGAACTCTAACGTCCTTCTATTTCCCTTTCGGGAAATATGCACACATAGAAAATCCTCATGGGATCCCCTCTTCATACTCGGGGGATCGGACTTCGCGGCTTTGTGAGGTCAATGGTCGAACGTTGTACTTTCGAATCCCCGAAACCCGACATCCGTCAACGCTGACCTTTTCTTATCAGGGTTTTCTCTATCGCAAATTCGACACTCACGATGTCGAACCACTCGTATCCCCAAATCCCGATACCCGATACGCCGAAACTCTGACACACACGCGAGTTTGACCTTTCAGCACCCCGTCACTTCTATCAGGATTTCAGAGTTCGCAATATCACGAATCCTGATGCAATTGTTTCGGGACTTCTCGCCATGAAACTCCAAACTAGTATGCCACCTGTCCACCTCACTGACTCTTATGGCCCCACACTATTCTTGTACCTGTCGGGATATCGCGTTTCATGATTTCGCGATTCTTGTTGCAATGTTACAGAGTTTCAACCCATGAAACCCCGATATGCGAATTCACGTGTAAATCCGATGACCCTTGTGGCTCGGATCTACGGTCCTGTCCCTCCTGAGCTTTGAACCCTTCAGGAATACTCTGCTGTATCTCCCCTGCTCCTCCATGAGATCTGATGGCTCACGAGATGTCGTGAATCCTCCTCGGAGAATACCGACCGTTCGTTCCTCCTGATGAGATCTGCGAAATGACTCAAGTGTTCCTCTGCGGAACTCGTCCACTTGCGTGCAAACTTGCGGTGCTTCTTAAAAATACTCACGACACAACTTCCAAGAGCTGTCCTTCAACCATTTCAAAGGCCTTATCCTTCCTGATCTTTTCCATGACTCTGTGTCCCCTTAGAAAAACCCCTTGCACGCATTCGTTGCAGCAGACATTCAAGCACTTCTTAAGTGTTGAAATGCTTCGACCCTGCGCACACCTGCAACAACAGTCTTTAAATACTTCACTCAGGTTCGCAACCCTGAGACTTCACTTGGCCTGTGCACTCCTTGCATGGCTCCTGTGCCTGTCTGCACTTCTGAATGAATAAGAGAAAAAGCTACCCTATCTGAACCCTCTGTCAACGCACTCCTTGCGGACACTTCGACTGCACTCCTTGCAGGAATTCTTACTCAGATAGAGAAAAAATTGAAACTCATTCCATTATCCCTTCAGACTTCAAACTCAAACATGAAATCATATACACAACATATAAAGCAAATGTATAACAGGAAGCAAACATTCATGAGAATATCATTCAGCATCAATACACAGAGACCAAACACAAACCATGAATTTGAATCAACTCTTTTTATTAATCCAAATATTTGTACATGGGTGTTCTTACACAACTCTCTGCTTGCTCTTTCTCTTCTCAGCAATGCTCCTCTAATCTTCCATCATGTTACAATACACAATGAGGGTGTCTATATCCCGTTCCCCTCTTGCGCTCTAAAACTGTCCAATCTAGAATTAAATTCTATCTACCTGCATTAACTACTTTAAATGCCTTCTACCTACTAAGGACGAGAACTAATGGCTCAAGGTCTAATTACATAATATAAGTGCACCTCATCTTAATAGCTCATTTAAGATCGCACAACAACTTCAAGGTATTTTCAAAATTTGTGCTGGCTTGTCCAGCTGTCCTTTGCTTCCGCGCTGGCTCGCTTGATGCTGGCGATGCTCCTGCATCATACTCCCTCGCTTGAAAATTTTCATGGGCTCCTATCCATGAGTTCATGCATGGTCTATCCATGCTTCAAAATCTCTGCTTCAGTCTCCTAGTTGGCGTCTTCAACTGGATGGTTCTTCCTTTTGACCAGATACTCAAGGTATTGCTTTCGTCTGGTCTTCTTGCTTACTCTCTTATCCAGTATGTAATCCATCTGCGGTTTTTCTGCCACTGGCATTTGCTTTCGCCACTGGTTCACTGGCTCCTCATCTGTAGTCTCCATTACCTATGCTTTGTATGGGTACAAATATGAGATATTGAATATCGGAGAAATTCAGATCCCATCGGGTAATTCAATCTCATAAGCATTCGCCCCAAATTTCTTCAAGACCGTACATGGCCCAATTTTCTTCATCTTTAACTTATTATATGTTCCTCTCGAGAACCTTTCTTTCCTCAAATGTTCCAGAACCAAGTCACCAACCTCAAACTGAAGTTGTCTTCTATGTTGATCCGCTCTGTGCTTGTATTCCTGGCTTGAACTCAGAAATCGCTCCTTCACTCGACTGTGAAGTTCTTTCATCGCTTCTGCGAATTCTTCTGCACTAGCACTCCTAGTCGCAGTCTGTTCTGAATCCCTCAGCTCATAAATTCCTCTCAACTGCATACCATAGACAATCTGAAATGGACTCTGTCCCGTGCTCCTGTTAACTGAGTCATTATATGTAAACTCTGCCTGTGGTAATATACTGTCCCACTGGCTGTGGTGCTCCATCACCAAGCTTCTCAGTAAGTCTCCCAGACTTCTATTCACCACTTCTGTCTGTCCATCCATCTAAGGATGATAAGCTGAACTAAATGCCAAGTTAGTTCCCAACTTCTTCCATAAGGTCCTCCAAAAATGCCCTATGAATTTCGTATCACAATCCGAAACTATGCTTCTTGGCAACCCATGAAATCAAATGACCTCTTTGAAAAACAGGTTAGCAATGTGAGTTGCGTCACTATTCTTCTGACATGGAACGAAGTGTGCCATCTTGGAAAATCTATCCACCACCACAAAGATTGAATCACAACCTCTTTGTGTTCTTGGCAACCCCAATACAAAATCCATGCTAACTGCATCCCACGACCTCTCTGGTATGGGAAATGGTTGATAAAATCCTGCATTATGCTTTCTTCCCTTCGAATGCTAGCAAATTCTGCATCTGTCCATGAATCTCTTGACGTCTGCTCTCATTCCCGGCCAAAAATATGACTCATTCAACTTTGCGAACGTCTTGTCGTGACCAAAGTGCCCTGCCAATCCTCCACTATGTTTCTCCTTTAGCAAGTTCTCCCTCATGGAGCATTTCAGAATACACAGTTGATTGCCTCTAAACAATAATCCCTCCTGGATCATATACTCTACCCACTGGCTTCTATCTCTGAGAAATGGATTCTCAGCTGCTTCATACGCCTCCTTAAAATCTGGATCATCTGTGTACATGCCCCTGAGATCATCAAAACCCAATGTTTTGACTCTGAACTCCTGCAACAACAAACATTTCCTGCTCAAAGCATCAGCCACTTTGTTAGCAGTACCAGAAATATGTTTAATCACAAAAGTGAAATTCTGCATATATTCAACCCATTTGACATGTTTCTGATTCAACTTCTCTTGTTGAGTCACAAACTGCAATGCATGATTGTCACTGTACAAGACAAATTCTTTCGGGATCAAGTAATGCCTCCATTTCTTCAATGCCTTGATGATAGCATAAAACTCCTTATCATAAGTGGAGTACTTTACTTTCGCCTCATTCAGCTTCTTGCTGAAGTATGCTATCGGCCTGTCTTCCTGACTCAAGACCGCCCCAATTGCAAATCCACTTGCATTGCATTTCACTTGAAATGTCCTTTGGAAATCCGGCAACACCAAAACTGGTTGTTCCGTAATCTTCCTCTTCAACAGATTAAAACTTTTCTCAGCCTCTTCTGTCCAGTGAAAACATTTATGTATTTTCTTCACTGTATCCATCATTGATGCACTAATTCGACTGAAATTCCTGATGAACTTTCGGTAGAAACTAGCCAATCCGTGAAAACTTCTAACCTCAAAGATGTTCTTCGGTGATGGCCAATTCTTAATCACCTCCACCTTATCTAGATCCATCCTCAACTCATTTGCTGAAATAACAAATCCCAAATAGATGAGCTCTGTCTTCATGAATGAGGATTTCTTCACATTTATCAATAGCTTCTCCTGCTGTAATCTCTGCATCACTGTAGCCAAATTCTTCAGGTGCTCTGCCACTGTTCTACTGTAAACCAGTATGTCATCCAAATACACAATGATAAATTTCCCGATGAACTCCCTCAGGACTTCATTCATCAACCTCATGAAGGTACTCGATGCATTTGTTAAGCCAAACGACATAACAAGCCATTCATACAAACCCTCGTTTGTTTTGAATGCTGTCTTCCATTCATCGCCTTCTCTCATGCGGATCTGATGATAACCGCTTTTCAAATCAATCTTTGAAAAATATTTTTCTCCACTCAAGCAATCCATCAGATCATCCATCCTTGGAAATGGAAATCTGTACCTGATGGTTATCTTGTTGATCACCCTCGAATCAGTACACATCTTCCAGCCTCCATCTTTCTTCGGACTGAGTACTATTGGAACAACACACAGACTCAAGCTTTCCCTGACCAAACCTTTGTCCAACAAATCCTGGACCCGCCTCTTGACCTCTTCATTCTCTTGCGGCGTCAATCTATACGCGGCTTTGTTTGGCAAACTGGCTCATGGTATGAGATCGATATGATGACTCACACTTCTTATCGGTGGCAACGAATGAGGTAATTCGTCCACTACAATGTCAGCGAACTCTTCTAGCAGTTCCTGAACCTCCTCTGGTAAATCATCTACCCTTGTGCTAGTCAGAACAATCCTCGGCTTTCTGACCACAATGAACTGCAGTTCTTCTTTCTTCTTAACCTCTGTAAGAAGTTCCTTCCCACTCATGAGAAGTACAGTGTTTCTTACTTCCGGTTTCACCTCTTTATCCTTGATTGGAAGCAACATGTGTGTCCTCCCATTCTTCTCTAGGGTGTATGTGTTCATTCTCCCATCATGAACCACATTCTTGTCATATTGCCATGGTCTACCCAGCAATAGATGACAAACATCCATAGGAATGACATCACATAAGATCTTATCATTATATCCTCCTATCTTAAATTCAACTAAACATTGTTTAGTGACAGTTACCTGGTGTCCTTTTTGTAGCCACGAAACTCTGTATGGGCTTGGATGATCAGTCGTCTCCAGCTCCAACTTCTCTACCATCTCTGTAGAAATGAGATTATCCGTGCTACCACTGTCTACAATGACCTTGCATACCCTGTCCTTGGTCTTGCAAGCAGTCCTGAAAAGTCTGGTCCTTTGGACTGAACTTTCCACCTCCTTCTCGGGTGTCAAAAGGAATTTTCGCATCATTAGCGATCTTCCACCTTCAGCGTCTTCTGCCTCAACATATCGCCTCTGTGCCTCGATGATGTGAGCTTCTCCTCCTTCCTTCTTCTTATCTGGACACTCGTAAGACTTGTGCCCATTATTTCCACATGTTAAGCATGTGATTACTCCACCTCTTCCTCTTCCTCTACCTCTGGTACGAGGAAAAGTGTTGTTATCAGCATAATCTCCTCTCTGCTCAGTATGCTACCCTCTCTGTTCAGCATATGGCCCTCTCTGTGAGGTTCCACCTCTCTTAGCTCGAGTCTAAGGTTTATTCCAGTCCTCCTTGGGCTTCTGATATTTGTCCTGGGCAACTGATTTGCCTCTGGGCTGACTTCTGCCTCGACCCCTCTAACTCTTCTTTCGACTCAGCTTCTCCTCAGGTTTCAGAGCCATTTGATAAGCATCTTCCACCGTTCGGATGGATACCATGCTCATCTCATCCTGGATATCATATCTCAGGCCATTCATGTATCTGACAACTTTCTCATCATCTCTCTCCCGATGACCTGCCCTAATGTTCATTTTATAGAATTCCTCAGTGTATTCCTTTACTGACATCAGCTTCTGTCTCAGGTTCTACATTCTCCTGAACAAAGTAATTTGATAGTCTCTGGGGATGAATTTCGCCTTCAGCTTCACCATCATTCTGTCCCAGCTCTTGATCTTCTATTTTACCTTGCAGCATCTGTCAGCTTGTAGTTCATCCCACCACAATGCTGCATGTCCCTTCAATCTAGTGACAACATGCTTGACCTTCTTGTCTTCCTCGACATATTCGTAGTCGAAATATGTGTCCAGATCTCTAATCCAGTCTAGAAGCTCCTCTGCATCCAAGTTTCCCTCATAAACTGGAATGTCCATCTTCGCTCTTGCACCCATCCTTGTAATAGCTATGATCAAACGTTCGTTTGATGATGCATCTTCAGCTGCAACTTATTCTTCTCGTTCAGCCTCAGCTTCACTCTCAGAATCA
Organism: Picea engelmannii; assembly: GCA_009831015.1. NCBI lineage: Eukaryota > Viridiplantae > Streptophyta > Pinopsida > Pinales > Pinaceae > Picea > Picea engelmannii. Next base: position 125,199 of record ML804504.1, on the reverse strand, counting down.
CTGAGATCCCCAACGCTGACTGTGCGTCTCTGCGCTATCTCCATGTCTTCAAGTCTAGCTCGTAGATCACACATCTCTCTCTCCATAGCTGTATCAGTCATCTGTCTGCCTCTTCTTCTCAACATTTCCCTATCCTCTGGATTGGGTGATTGCATGTCTCTTCTCCTTGGCGTCATGGTGAATTCTCTTTCTTATCTACTACAGAAAGCAAAGAACTTTTCTGAGCTCTGATACCACTTGACGGCTACGCCCGCAGCCTCACAACCCACAGGTCGGAAGGTTGGCACTCTCACATGATCTTTCCTTCCTTCGCATCATGAAGAACTCTAACGTCCTTCTATTTCCCTGTTGGGAAATCTGCACCCACAGAAAATCCTCGTGGGATCCCCTCTTCACACTCGGGGGATCGGACTTCGCGAGGTCAGTGGTCGAATGTTGTACTTTCGGATCCCCGAAACCCAACAATCCGTCAATGCTGACCTTTTCCTATCGGGGTTTTCTCTATCGCGAATTCGACACTCACGATGTCGAACCACTCGTATCCCCGACTCCCGATACCCGATACGCCGAAACTTCGACACACGTGCGATTTGACCTTTCAGCACCCCGTCACTTCTATCAGGATTTCAGAGTTCGCAATATCGTGAATCGTGATGCAATTGTTTCGGGACTTCTCGCCACGAAACTCCGAACTAGTATGCCACCTGTCCACCGCACTGACTCCTGTGGCCCCACACTATTCTCGTACCTGTCGGGATATCGCGTTTCGTGATTCCTGTTGTAATGTTACAGAGTTTCAACCCACGAAAGCCCGATATGCGAATTCACGTGTAAATCCGACGACCCTTGTGGCTCGGATATACGGTCCTGTCCCTCCTGAGATTTGAACCCTTCGGGAATACTCCGCTGTATCTCCCCTGCTCCTCCATGAGATCTAACGGCTCATGGGATGTCACGAATCCTCCTCGGAGAATACCAACTGTTCGTTCCTCCTGATGAGATCTATGAAATGACTCAAGTGTTCCTCCGCGAAACTCATCCACCTGCGTGCAAACTTGCGACGCTTCTTACAAACACTCATGGCACAACTTCCTTGCACTGTCCTTCAACCGTTTCGAAGGCCTTATCCTTCCTGAGCTTTTCCACGACTCCGCGTCCCCTTAGAAAAACCCCTTGCATGCACTCCTTGTGGCAGACATTCAAGCACTTCCTAAGTGTTGAAATCCTTCGACCCTGCGCACACCTGCAACAACAGTCTTTAAATACTTCACTCAGGTTCGCAACCCTGATACTTCACTTGGCCTGCACACTCCTTGCACGGATCCTGTGCCTGTCTACACTTCTGAATGAATAAGAGCAAAAGCTACCCTATCTGAACCCTCTGTCAACGCACTCCTTGCGGACACTTCGATTGCACTCCTTGCAGGAATTCTTACTCAGATAGAGAAACAATTGAAAATCATTCCATTATCCCTTCAGAATTCAAACTCAAACATGAAATCATATACACAGCATATAAAGCAAATGTATAACAGGAAGAAAACATTCATGAGCATAGCATTCAGCATCAATACACAGAGACCAAACACAAACCATGAATTTGAATCAACTCTTTCTATTAATCCAAATATCTGTACATGGGTGTTCTTACACAACTCTCTACTTGCTCTTCCTCTTCTCAGCAATTCTCCTCTAATCTTCCATCATGTTACAATACATAATGAGGGTGTCTATATCCCGTTCCCCTCTTGCGCTCTAAAACTGTCCAATCTAGAATTAAATTCTATCTACCTACATTAACTACTTTAAATGCCTTCTACCTACTAAGCACGAGAACTAATGGCTCAAGGTCCGATTACATAATACAAGTGTGCCTCATCTTAATGGCTCATTTAAGATCGCACAACAACTTCAAGGTATTTTCAAAATTTGTGCTGGCTTGTCCAGCTGTCCTTTGCTTCCACGCTGGCTCGCTTGATGCTGGCGATGCTCCTGCATCAAGTAGGCCATAGAGGCCTTAAAGAAAGAAAAGGAGGAGGTCCCATAGAAACTTCGATTTGTGCAGAAGGAGAAAAGTGAAATTCAGGTGGATTTCGAGCAGAACAATGTGAAGAAATAGGAAGAAAAAGACCAACTGCTCACATAGTAGATTATGGTCAAAGAGGCAGTAACTAGAGCACTTTGCTCTGTGTCAAGCTTGGCACAGGAGGAACCAGAGTCAATTGAGATGCAAGTGGGGAAGCTCACCGAAGCCATTCAACAACTTCAAGCATGGATAATAGAGTTAGAAATCCAAGTAGTACCTAGCACTCCGTAAGAAGTGCGTGATCAGAGGGAAGAAGTTGCGAGGAACACAGTAGAAAGAATTAGGGCATTTTTCTCATAATGTAAACAATTAAGTGATTGAAGTGCATAGACCTATGAGCTCCTTGCATAAGATCCAAAGCTGAGGAGATTGAAAGAACAGCTCCATGAGGCAAAGTAATAGGCGTCTACCATACAAGCACAGATGAAGCTGATTACTACAGTTGAGAAGATGAAGAGATTATAGGAGCAACGTGCAGTCCAACAATAGGTTAATGCTATCTAGAGCAAGGTTATGGAGGTGACACAGAGACTCCAACCGATGTAGGATGAAGCTTGCATGCTTTTTGAAGAGATCGAAGGACATGGATCACAACTGGAAAAAGTGGTCGTGACAGTGGAATAATGAATAGAAGGGCCTGTCACCGAGAAAGTAATTTAGGAGTTCACCTAGCAGGAGGCTCTGGTGAAGCAACAAGTCGAGGCAACTCGAGCTAAGATCGAGGTATTCAAAGTAGTGTTGGCCAGATCGTAGTGACTCGAGACGAGTCACAGGTGAGTGTTGGGGGCCTATTGGCCCTCGACCAATTTTTGAGAGAACATTGGTCGTGTTTGACCATTTTTGGGACTTCGACAATCTGGTCGAAGATGGAGCGCCCAGGCGGAGCTGAGATCGCAGGATCTCGCCTATTTTGTGTACTTTTCAGACTTTTAGGGTTTATGTAATAGGTATGGGATGTCGGCCCATGGGTTTACCCATGTTTAGGCCTTTTTGTAAATGTATAAATAAGTAGCTAAGCAATGTAAGAACTACTAGAATCGCCTTAGTGCATGACTAGTGGCTTCGTGCAAAGAGTATGTTAGGAATTGCAGAGCTAAGTGCAAGTTATTGTAAGAGGATTTGTGCTAATCAAGAGTTGGCTCTGAGCCTTGAACTAATCCTGGGAAGGAAGATCTGGTGGGCTGCACACAGATCTCCTGTCCTCTGTGGAGTGGGGCTCTATGGCTCTGTGCACAGTAGCAAATGGTTGTAAATGACTGAAGAAGACTAATAAAGAAGAAGAATAAGAAGTTGGTGGACGCAGCCCCACACTGGGGTAAACCACGTATATCCTTTGTTGATGTGCTTTGTGCAATGATTTTTCATGTTGTTTATGTGTTTATCTACTTAGTGCACTAATCTTTATACATGTTAGATAGATGTATGGATTCTTAGTGCTCTATTGATAGTAAATGAATGATAGATCTGAGTTAATGATATGTGCTAAACGATTGGAAGTGTTTTATTTGATCATTATTGGGTTGTTCTGTATTTAGGGTTTAATCTAAGTGCTATATTAAGTGTTGTAATCATAGATCTGTGTCCCAGCTTGGTTGTAGACACCTGAGTCCTGCAACCCCCCTGCCTCTACCTCGGGTGAGACTTCATCTGCTTGGCAGGTGTTGCCGAAAGGGCCGATAGTTAGGGTTTTGTTGGTGCACTGTTGAAGCGTTGAACCCTGGGTCTGCCCCTATGCTAACACTGTGCTTAGTGCTTGTGATGTTCAGTGTGGAGAAGGTTCTAAGTGCCGTGATAAGAGATTTTGGCTCTGTGCATTTGACCTATTTTTGGAAGGTAAAGAAGGAGGATCTAGTGCTTAGTGCACAGATCTCCTATCTTGTGCAAAGTTCGACTCCGTGGCTTAGTGCATAGGAGTGTCTGCATGTAATATTTTGGCGAATAATAAAAAGGTGAAGTAGTTTGTAGACATAGCCCCACCTTGGGGTGACCACATATATCTGGTGTCTCATGGTTTTCTTTTTGCAGTGTCATTTATGTTATGCATTTTCTTAGTTCTTTGATTATGATATGTAATGAATATATATTTTGTTGCTGAAGTACTTTACTTATGTTAAAGTGTAAACAAATGATAGACTTAACTCACAATGCTAAGTGCTAAGTGCTCAGGGTGCATAATCACTTGTTGTTATTGCGCTTATCTGTCTTTGCTTATGCTTTGCGGTGTTAATGAGGTTAATAAACTAATGCATGTTCGCTTCCTAAGTGTTAACAGAATATTCTGCGAAGTTCTCTTATCATAGAATCATGTCCCAGCCTGGTTACAAATACCTGCATCCTGTAACCCCCCCTTCTTCTACCTTGGGTGAGACTTTGCCTGCTTCGCAGGTGTTTCCGAAAGGGCTAGAAGTCGGGGTTTTGTTGGTGTGATTTCAAGCGTTGAACCCTAGGTCTTCCCCTGTGCCAAAAAACCTGTATCCATAACCATACATGTTTGTGTAGCTGGTTATCTTGGAAGAGGGACTAAAGAAGTGGGTTGTGAGGCTCGTGAGCAATTTCTCTCTGGGTGAGAGAATTGCTGGGAATTGATTTCATGAAGGTGCTAAACTGTAGCTACAGGGCTCTGAGAAGTGGGGCAGTTGAAGGATTATTGAGTAGAGAAGGGGCACCCTTCCTGGGGTGGGACAAACATGTGGGGAATGCGAGACTGTAGGCTGTTAGTTTGAGTTGGCACCTGTGACGAAGTCTTTCTGGTTGTCTATGATCTACTAGCCTGGTTAGAAATCCCATCTCGGGGGTGACCCATTGTTGAGAGTGATGAGCAGTGTGGTCTAAGGCTGGGAGGTTCGTGGAAGGTCTGCACGTAGTTGGTGATATTACTACCAAGATAAGTGTCAATTGTGTGATAAATTTACATGCTGCATTATTATTTACATGTTTATTTTTATGGGTTTATCCTATGTGTTGTTATAACTGTCTTTATATTTATGGGTATTGTCTATATATGCTGGATGTATATGTTTACTATTATTTCAGTATGTATAATACATAGTTGGTGGCTTTATGATTATTTTCTTAGCCTTTCATGCCAACTTCTATAACTTAGTCAAAAATTGCATTGTCGACAATCTCCTCTAGAACACTTTACCAGTTTAAAAGGAAATCGATGGTTTTAAAAAAGAAAGAAAACAAAACTTACAAAGTTTGACAGTTCTGAGATTTCCCTTGAGTTTTATATCGAGCATTTTAAAAGTTTCCATGTTGTGGATGCTGTATGTTGAAGTTTTAAAAGAAATGGTTATGGCACAAACAAAATTTGGTTGGTGGGGTTTTTTTCCATGTTGGTTTGGAAATAATTGGCTTGATGAACAATGGTAAATTCAATATGGTTTCAACATAGAACATTAATGCTAATAATGAAATTGAGTAAATGATATTTTATAAAATAGAACAATAATCATTTCATTCCCGTTCATAATTTCATTTTTCTCTCATTATATGCCCACCATTTCCTGATGACCTTTAATTATTCCATGTTCTATTATTATAACTTTCATTTTAAGAGGAAGGGATGGAGGAGGATTGGATGCCGACTCGAATTGGAAATTATGACATGGAGACATTTTTTTTATGAGAATAAGTTTCTTCTTTTTTCTTGAACAATATCCATTTATTCATTTCCATCCATACTATAATTTTTCATTCATTACAAATCCCCCCATTTTCCCGATGACCATGTAACTCCCTGTTCCAATGAAATTTTTATTAAATTCGATATGTGATGGATTGTATCAATGGATGGATTGCATATGCTTCTGTTGTGGATGATAGAGCCAAGATTTTGATTTTATTTAGGTAGAGTGTTAATGAATGGATAATTAAATTTTTTTCATATTCTGATTTGAATCTTGCTTTAGGATGAGTTTTTTTCAACTCGGGAAGCAATGGCAGAGGTGCCAATAGAGGCAGCAGTAGCTTAAGGCTATTTCACAAGATAAGTCAGCGGAAGGGTCAAAAGAAGAAAACAATAGGGAAAAGAGGTAGACTGCCTCTCACAATGAATATGGGTTTTAATGCTATTTCATGAGAGCATATTTTATTTTTTGTGGTAGGATGAGAAGATGTTTTTGGACAAGGATACATTTATACAGATTTCTCTTGGACAACATGGATATAGTTCTATTTTTGGGAAACAATCATATTTTAATTTTGAAAACTAAAATATTTAGCTATGAGGATGTGAGTTATAAGGCCAATGTTCGAGAATATTTTTTGGGTGTTATATTTCATATTTTGTTTATCATTAAAGTGATGAAAAATGGAGTAACAAGGAGGAAATATATTTAGTTTAAATTTAAACAAGAAAAATTAGGGGTCCCACCTATTTAGTTATTATTTAAAAGTACCCTAATTTATTTATTTATTATTATTTACTTGTCTCAACTTATTGGTTAAGCTAACTAAAGATAAAAAAAAGAAAGGTAGTTGAACTACCATAACTTATTGAAGAATAATAATATCTCAATCCAAGGAAGAGACAAGAGGGAGAATAGAGAGAAAAATGAGAACTTCTGATATAAGGTATTCTCTATACTTGTGAGATTATTCTTTTATTCATTCGCTCTGAGTTTACTAGAAGGCTAAACCATCTTGATGATAGCAAGGTCTTATTGAAGGAAACATGATTCAAAACTGAATCATATCTTTCAACAACTTGTTTCTAAATGTGTAAGATCTATCTTAGGTAGTCTTTGTATTCTTGTTTGTTTATAGATTAAATTTCATGATTGATAAAGAATATTTTGCAGAGTCAAGTGACAGTACTTTTATGGAAAGTTGATCCATATCTCTAGCTTCAATTTTCTTCTGTTGTCAAAGTCTTTTTGTATGGTTCTCATTGGAGACTGTTATCCCCGATATCTAGGGATAACTAGGAGATCATGTCTCGAGGCCCACAGGTCCTAGACATGAAGTACCGAGAGAAGGATTGACCTGAGCATGACCCTGGAGGGCCCATTCTTCTTCTTCTTCACCAGACTTGTCCTGTTAGCAGCAACAACTTCCATCACCATCGGCTTGGACTTGCATCGGAGAAGACTCTTGGTCCATGAGGTAATTGGTCCAAGGTATCATGGTATGTATCATGTTTGATTGTTATAACCTTCTTATATATGCATTAGGTTCCTTTCATTTATGATGACTTCTTGGATCTTACACTAATCCACTTGACCATTGTTGGGGTGAATTAATGGGGTGACTTAGCAAGCTCGTATTCATGGGTTTTTGTTAGCCACCAAAGGGGATTTGCAGAGCCATCGTCCGCTCCCACCATTATATCATTTTACATCTTATCTCCCATTCATCCATCCCATTCCTCTAGTTTGGCCATTAGGATGACCTTTGGGGTTACACTTTGTCTTGTGGGAAGAAGGGGCTAAAGGCCCAGGGGGTAAAAGTAGCTGGTAAAAGATAAAAATCCATAAAGAAATGAAACCTAGAGATGCTTCGCCCAGGGATCCCTGAGAAGGAAATAAAAGGCCTCTCGATAAGAAACTAAAGGGACCCTAAGAAAAATAACAAAACAATACCTAACCAAGAGGATGGGAGGTCTCATCATGAGCTGACCCATTATGTTCATAGGTATCCATCAGTATGACATTGCCATTATCTGGTCACCACGCCAGGGCAGTGACCTTTGGTTGCATGGCCAAGGGAAAGGGGGTCTCATCACAAGCCAACCTTATCATTTCTGTGAAGATACCAGTGGGTAACACTGTCAGCTCTGGTCACCATGCCAAGGCAGTGTCCTCTAGTCAGACCTTGAAGTAAAAAAGAAAGAAAAGAATAAATAAAAGATAAAGGCAAATAAAGGGGCTTGGAAAAAATGCATCCATGACAGGTACAACTCACCTCCTACAAAGGCACCCACAGACAACACCTGCCCTTGGTCTTACTGTGACTGGACATCCCTAGACCATATCACCTCATAAAACATGGCTTGAATGATCCTCTGAGGAAACTCTCCTTCTCTTGTGGGTATTAGCCCAATAGGTTATTTTGTTGGTTTTCTTCAGCTTTGTATAATAGATCTGTGTAATGTCTTTGAGCTCTTAGATGATATGCTAGGGATTTCATGCATGTATTTGACAAATTTAATGATGAAACATGATTGAAATTGCTATGATCCCGAGGACCGATGAGCCCATGGAGGGCATAGTTTTTGATGTGCAGGACCATACCCGACGGATAGGTGCCAGAGGACCAGTGCACATGGGGATATGACTAGCTCGGACCTCCATGGGGCTGAAGAGCCCATTAGATGGTTGCTGGGATGGCAGAGGCAGGACAATGTTGTGATGAGCCGTTGCATGAGAAAGAAGAAGGACGCCCCTACCCAGGACACTTTGGAAGAGCCCGACCTGGGGGGGATCACCTACTGCAGATGGGACGATTGCTTTTGATGGACAGGACGTTACCTGAGGCAGTTGAACATTTTCTGGAGCATGTGGCAGTGTGCTGAGACCATTTGGCATGTGTGGCATCTTGCAGGAGCCCTAGAAGGGCCAACGTTTTGCTTCCTGGATGCTGATCTTGCCCAAAAAAGGCCAACGTCTCCCTCAGAGGGGCCTGACGTCTCCCTTTTGAGCTCATATTGTGACATTTTTAGCATTTAATGTAAAAAACAGTGTAATATTGTTGGTCAGCCTTGTCGTCTGTTTTAAATGACCTATTTTCTAATTAAAGGTCATTAGGATGATATAAATAGAGGACGTTGCCTCTCATTTTTAGATAACACAACTCACTCTCTTGTGAGAGATCATTTTTTAGTCTTTGTCTTGGTATTATTGCTCTTGGA
>ML804504.1:25651-55504 GCA_009831015.1 Picea engelmannii | reverse complement strand
ACTCTACCCTAACTTACATAGACTAATCTAACCTAACCTAGATAGACTAGGTTACCCTATCATAGCCTAACCTTAAGTCTAAATCCCTAAGAATAAGCCTAAGCCTTTGCCTTTATATAACCCAAGGCCCAAGCCTCACATAATACTTGCATAAAATGAGAATAATTCTTTGAATTTTTTTATAATATAACAATATGCAACTTACTCAAATCCATTTTTGAATATGGAATAGAGAATCATGAATCCATTATGTTATTTGAAGTAAAAATTACATAATTGTTATAGAAAATACAAAACAATACAAATAAACTAACAAAAGGACAAAATACATATAAGAAATAGAAATTATAAATTTACATTACACACTTACTTAAAAAAAAGAAGAAACCACATATAAAATGACTAACATAAATAATGAATTTATAAATTTTTATAAAATACAGTTTTATCCACAATAAATAAATAATAAATATTTTAAGTTAAAAAATAATATAATAAAATATCCAATGTACATTAAAAAATGATATACACATTTTCTATTTACTTACTTAATTAATTGAATGAAAATTAATTATGAATACAAATAAATACTTAAAAAATAAAATTCTAACATTAAAATTATACAATTTATTATCATAAAAATTTAAAATATAATAAATAAACTATATTAAAATCATATAATTTATTATCATAAAAATTTAAAATATAACAAATAAACTATATTAAAATCATACAATTTATTATCATAAAAATTTAAAATATAATAAATAAATTATAAATGTAAAATTTAAATATAAACAATGAAAACAACATATATTTCAACATTAAAAACATTAATTTTAAAAGAAATTTCTAATTCTTTTATTTTTATTTAAAAATATAAAAACAATTCATATATCTATTAGTATAAAGAATGTTTTTTATTTCTTTTATTTTTATTTAAAAACAAAAGATAAAAACAAGTCATATATTTTTACATATAATATAAAAAATCGTGAATCCATTATATTATTTAAAGTAAAAATTACATAATTATAATAGAAAATACAAATTACATAATTATAATAAAAAATATAAAGCAATACAAATAAACTAACAAAAAGATAAAAACTAACATCACATACTTATTTAAAAAAGATCACATTTAAAATAACTAACATAAATAATGAATTTATAAAAAATCAGATAATATGATTTTATCCATAATAAAATATCCAATATAAATTAAAAATATATACAAATTTTCTATTTTTTCTATTTACTTAATTAATTAGATGAAAATTAATTATAAATACAAATAAATACTTAAAAAAAAATTCTAACATTAAAATCATATAATTTATTATCATAAAAATTTAAAATATAATAAATAAATTATAAATGTGAAATTTAAATATAAACAATGAATACAATATATATTTGAATATTAAAAACTTTAATTTAAAAAGAAAATTTTAATTCTTTTATTTTTATTTAAAAAAATAAAAACAATTCATATATCTTAGTATAAAGATTTTTTTATTTTTATTTTTTATTTCTTTTATTTTTATTTAAAAATAAAAAAAACAAATTATATATTTGTACAATATGTAAACTATTATTGAAAATTAAAATTTTTAATTTCTTTTATTTTTATTTAAAAATCAAAAGATATATCATAGCTTGCATGGAGCGGAGACACACTTGATATCGAATATATATCATGGGAGTTGAGCCACCGAAAATCAATTCAATGGGATATTGTGAAAACTAAGGTTGTCGATTCCTATTTTTTTTTTTAGGGTTTTTTTCATTTTTAATTAAAGCTAAGCCATTGCTGAAAGAAATTTCTGTACGCATGCAGGCATGAGGTTTCAACCTTTAAGGTTCTGGGGATTTAACAAAAATTTCTGTGCGCATGCATGCATGAGGTTTCCACCTTTAAGGTTTTGGGGATTTAAAAGAAATTTCTGTACGCATGCAGGCATGACGTTTCAACCTTTAAGGTTTTGGGGATTTAAAATAAATTTCTGTGCGCATGCAGGCTTGACGTTTCAACCTTTAAGGTTTTGGGGATTTAAAAGAAATTTCACCTTTAAGGTTCTGGGGATTTAAAAGAAATTTCTATAAGCATGCAGGCATGAGGTTTGAACCTTTAAGGTTCTGGGGATTTAAAAGAAATTTCTGTGCGCATGAGGTTTCCACCTTTAAGGTTCTGGGGATTTAAAAGAAATTTCTGTACGCATGCAGGCACGAGGTTTCAACCTTTAAGGTTTTGGGAATTTAAAAGAAATTTCTGTGCGCATGCATGCATGATGTTTCCACCTTTAAGGTTCTGGGGATTTAAAAGAAATTTCTGTACACATGCAGGCATGAGGTTTCAACCTTTAAGATTCTGGGGATTTAAAAGAAATTTCTGTGCGCATGCATGCATGAGGTTTCCACCTTTAAGGTTCTGGGGATTTAAAAGAAATTTCTGTGCACATGTAGGCATGAGCTTTCAACCTTTAAAGCTCTAGGGATTTTTAGTTATTGTTCTACGCCTATATTTAAGTCTTTTACTAGTATAGCTCAAAGAATACTGGGTGGGAAGAAATGCAAATATCTTTTTTCTGTCACAACATTTGAATCCACTTTTCCTTTCTGTTTAGGCGCTCGCGGACATGTCTGGGGATAAATACGAGGAGGTGAAGTATTTAACCTCTGAGATTTTTAGTTTGTGCTTATGTATTTCCGGTTTGAAATTGCGTTTATCTAGGGAATTACACAAGTTAAGTTTAAAAAGAAAATTGCATTTATTTAGGGAATTACACAAGTTAAGTTAAAAAGAAAAAGTTAATATAACGCCTCAAAGCCATTAAGCATAACACAAATGATCTAATATTCTTAGAATTAGAATTGTGAATCGCAGTAAACTCTCTCTGTATCCCAGTGGGTGGAGCCGTATCGCTGGAATTTCAGAGGTTACTATTATTCATGAGAGTGTAATAGATGGGAGGTGGATAAATAAAAAATTAAGTAAACATACAGTGAACTGATAAAAGAACCCTAAATTTCGGGATGAGAAATCAATAAAAAATTAATTAAATAAAAAGAGATAATATAGGTAGGTTAAGATAATGAGAAAGATAATACAAAATATTAAACTACTAAATATACCAGTTAAATTCAACATGGTTCATACCTGGAGCCATGGCAAGAGAAATGGGTTAATCTATTGAGAGAGAAGGAAAGAGAAGCCATACATACCTTTAGGTCGAATTGGATTTGTGAAAAGGTTTTGAAGGATTTGAAACCTGGAATCTTCCTTCCGCCCCTAAATTGAATGCCGATTTGTATCCTAATAGAACAGAGCCGAACAGAGAAAAATTAGTTAAACAAATGAAAAATTAGTAGAGATGGGTAGGCTAAGCTAATGATAAAGATTACAACCTCTTGTTAACTAAAGATTACATGTATTCAACATGGCCGATACCTGGAGCCAAGCCAAGAGAAATGGCATCAAGGTTAACCTATTGAGAGATTAGGAAAGAGAATCCATACATGCCTTTAGGTAGAATTGGATTTGTGAAAAGGTTTTGAAGGGTTTGAAACCTGACATCTTCCTTCCGCCATTGAGCTCTTCCAATCAATGACGGTTTGCATCCGAATAGAACATAACGGAACCTGAAATATTTGCAATCAAATTGACAAAACAAATAGAAGGATGCAATCAAATTAACAAAATGAATAGAAGGATACACATGAGATTTGGAATAAGCAGGAACAGATTAATACCATTGAATGAATTTACAAAACAATCTAGGGCTTATGCAGAAGAAAATAATAATGATAAAATATACCCTTGAGGCAACAGTGAAGAAGGTCAACAACCCTTCCCTTGAAGTGTTGTTTGCTCCAGCGGATGATTGATACCTCCAATTCAGTCCATCCTCCTCTCCACATAGACACGGCTCAGTGATACTCGACGTAGACTCGGCCACACACAAGCTAAGAAAACCAACCACAAATGCATACCAGAGAGATCATAGAGGAGGAGGACAATACGTTACAACTTATCATGCTTTTTCAGTTTTAATTTTCACAACTTCAAAAACGTTCACTTTATCCATGCATTTGCTTTTTATCATGCGTTTTTTTAGGTCTAACGTATTTGCTTTTATCATGCGTTTTCAGGTCCGTTAGAGGTTGTTATCATGGTTTTTCAGTTTTGATTTCAAATTTTAAGGATATACAGTTTTGTTACCATCCATTAGTAATAGATGAGACATAATGCTTCACTCTCTTCAACCCGTTATAAATACTTTGTGAGTGTTTTTTTATTTCTAATTATACTTATTTTTTTTTAAGAATTAAATATAATTTTTTATTTATTTTTAAATAAAGATATGATATAGTACCATTTCATTCTATAATTTTGCCATTTTTGACTTTGAGTATATGAAATTTGATAATGTAGAGATTTCAGGTATTATTATTAGGGAATACAATTTTCACATATTTAAGATTAACATTGATTTATGTTCAATTTTTTTATTTAAGTATTTATTGATTTATATTTAAGTATTTGTTGATTTATATTGTTGTAACGACTTTGAGCCTTGTGTTGACAAAGCTTCGATTTTTTAGAGAAGGCCTTTGTGAATATTTTTTTGGAGGAATTTGAGGACTATAGATTTATAAGAATCACAACTCTTGTATTGTTAGAGATATGCCCTTTATTTCTAAAACTTGCATCCCTTTTATGCCCTTGCCTTCAAAAATCAATTTTTCTTTAAAGCACACTCAATTTTTTAATTCTATGTGCATTTTAAAAACCATAACATAGAGAATATTAAGAATGTATTGAATCTATGACATGTTGATGATACTGGAAGACAAATATATATTTGTTTATAAGTCAAGAATAAGCCAAGATTCTCTAGTAAATAAAAATCAAGCAAAGAAACAAAGTTATTAGCTAGTGGTTTCCACATTACTAACGGGAAAAAAGTAAATATGGGAGATTCCACTTGAGTGCTTACTCCATATTCACTTGTTTGGAAGTTGATTCACAAAGTTATCGAAAATAATGTCTTTGCTACTTCCTCTCAACCATTGAAAGCTAATGGCATCACATAATATTTTACTCCTATTGGGTCATTTCCCTCATCATTTGTCAGGGAGAATTTGAAGGTGAAATCGATGCTATCATTACTGAGCAATCAAATTCTTAAGAGTGCATTGAATACACTTGTTAAAGAAGGTGAGAATATATTTAGTAAAAAAATATTAGAATATTTAACTCAAATAGAAAAGACTAAGGTATTGATTCAATCACCAATGGAATATAACTATGATAAAGGGGTTTAGATGGTTTTTATACAAATTTTTTTTTCTTGATAAATTAGAGGTCTTCAAATATTGACTTTCAATGGAAAAAATTTAACAAGTCTATGAAAATAAATCTTCAAAATAAATAGACAACTTAACAAGTCTCACCCAATAGGATGTTCAATGGAATAAAGGAGGTAATGGGATTTTTATGATTTCAACATTAAATTTCTTAAGAATGATATTGAATATCATGAAAAAGTGATTAACATACTAAATACTAGAGAATAATAATCACACATAAGAAACATAACTGAGTGCATGAGATATGCATGGGTATAATAAGTTCCCCTTAATACAATATCAATACTGATATTTTTCTCTCAATTGTTTTTTGAACCATTTTGGAAAATTTAGGTAGGAAACTGTCAGAAATATTCCAGAGCCATTATGAGGCATCAACTGACCTTTTTTCTGAACCTACTTCTTAATTATGGAGAAATATTCCATATTATACAATCCGAGTCCTTTCCAATTGTGGGTCAAATTCCTCAATCAGAGTTATAAGAGAAAGTCATGCCTCCCACAAGTTGACCTACCGTGTTGACCACCATGGTATGAGAGGATGCCAGGTCAGCCCCAATTACTCATTCATATGGGGATAGCCATGTGAATACCTTCAAGAAAATTCTAGAAGGTCGAAAATGTTATCACAATTGAGGGTTGAGAAATTCAAAACCCTAACCCTAAATCAATATCGATATATGTTAAATACCAGACCACTAGGAGGAGAAACAATTCCTTATTTAACATTGTATTTGTTCCATAGTTGAGAATAAAACTAAGGAGTGGTATTTTGAGAGCCTAACAGAGGAGGAGAGATATTGTAGTAACAATACAAGCCATTGTGTCAAGGGAAACTCTACAAAGAGTACCTCTTTTTTGTACTTGCATTTGAAGAAATAAGAGTAGAGTGGCCTCACCTTCTAGTTGGGTTTTCTCCCTTATTGGCATTCCCAAGTTATATTCAACATGAGTATTTATTTTTTTTCTCTATTTTTTGCATTTCAACTATTTAATACATTTAGGAAGAAAACCAATAATTAAACAATATGATATCTAAAGGAAATTAACTTTCACAATAGATATTTCAACATTTTATTAGATCTGTTGTGAGGAACTATTCCAGTGGAATATCCACAGTAGTTTATAGATCATATCGGTGTCAGAGCAGGTTTTCTTGGGGATTTTTTGGAAATAAGTAGGGATCCAATAATTATTTTAAGAAGAAATTCATAGAACCCTAACCATGATCGACAAGTATGTTCATAAAAGCCCTCGAGATATAAGAGAGGAGATATTCATGAGGCTGGAATATCTGGAAATATGTCCCTCCTCATGGCGGCTCTCACAAGTAAGATCAAACCATTTAGAGAAGTTGGAGGCTTGAACTCAAAGATCATATTAGATGGAAAACTGGGGGATAATAAAGACATAAAAAAGGAGTAGAGAAAATAACCCGAGAAACATAAGTCGAGTTCCAATTCCATAAAAACTTCATAACCCTTGCTCAATATGGAAGGAAAATTAGACATAAAGCCACACCAAAGTGATATCGATGAATTAAAATTGAATCATTGGTTGCAACAACTAGAATTTTATTAACAAAGAAATATATATGATACGATAGATCTCAGAACGTTTGACAAAATACATTTATTACAGTCAATAGGTTGCTGACAAAATAGTACATATGGGGTTTCCATAGACCCAATAATTCCATAACGAGTTTAAATAGAGTTTAAAAGAGTCTACATAACACTGTTTGTAACTGAAGTTAATGTGCACATGGACCGATGGAAGGAAAAAACATGGAACCCGAATACCTTTTGGTGGCATGACGCTTCTTTCACCAAGAACACTGTTATTTCCAACCTGCAAGAGAGAAATACAAAGGTGTTAGTATCTTTACTAGTGTTCAATTCATTAAGGAATGAGATAAATAAAATAAGTCAAAGGCGTAACTTATCTTAGATCTCGATGAATATCAGATCATCTTCATTTTCCCTTGTGAAGTAGTTGATCCATGATTTAGGAGGAGGAGTGGGTTCGTAACCATTTGACAGATTCCCTCACAAAGACAAAGGGACCTATCATTAAATTATATCCATGCAAAATTATTCACTTGCTAAATTAAAGAAAGAAAAGAAACATTTAATCAAGTTTTGTTTCTTCATCATCCCGATACATGTCTCTAGATTAGAAAATATAGAGAACATATACAAAAGACAATACATGATGTAATCAAGTGAAGAAAAATTTAACAAATAATTTAATCGAGAGGTAGAAATAACAAGCTCTTTTCCTACGAAGGTTAAAACGATACAATATGTTCATTGAAATAGTCTATTTTTACAGAACAAATCATCAAAATGAATTTACCAAAACACTTTGTACAGAGGACCAAAATAACTAAAGGAATTTATTGTGACAAAGTTAACAATTAAAACAGAGCTACCTTTTGTTCCCGTAATACACAGATGAAAATTACGACAATGATAATGATCATAGTAAATAAATCATTAAATGAAAAGCGTTTAAAGAGATTCAAGGATGCTATCTAGGGACATACAATTACTGTAAAACCATAATCCATATGTTAAAGTCTAATAATGCAAAACGTGCTCGAACCCTGCTAAAACCCTTGTATCGTGTATACAACCGAAGGTTTTGTGAATGAGTACGAGTATAGGGTAAAAAATAAATAAACGAGAGGATCATTTTATTTTAGAGATGTCGAATGCAAGTAATTCCTAAATTATGTAGACAATGATTTCATTATATAAGACAATCCAGAAAGTGAAGGCCGTTGCCAAGATGAATGTAATTTTTTAACAGAGATAATCATTAAACCTTATTAGAGACAAAGCACGATTTTCTCAGATGGGTTCTAATATAAGGAATTAAATATTCATTGAGTACCTATAGGAAAACTTTGAAAGATTTAAAAAGGGAAAAACCATGTTCAAATTACCTTTACGAATAGACATAGTTCGAATTAAAAATTTACCACACAAGGAATTAAACTTTCAAGACTATAACAAAAATTTGTATATACCTATGAAAATCTTCGTAGGTTAAAACCGAGTATTGGAATGGAAAGAATAAAACCATAACTATTTTGTGGGCAATGATTTCTTCTAGGGTCTGCATTTATGAAGTCTCAATGCTGATGGTTAGGTTGCACATAAACTTCCAGACAAAGGTCGTGGGGTGTAATGACCTTTTTTTCAGTGATTCTGACCACGGGTTTGGACTCGAGAGAAACCAGAAGGGCAAATATTGAGGACGTACAATTAACATAGGAGAAATACAGTCAACTCGATTGATAAAACTTAAGGGAATAAACATAATAAACAAGTGAAACAATTATCACAGTGGAACATGGAATGAAACGTATACAGAGGTGTAAACAATATGTGGTTTCAACCATAAATCAAAAGAAAAGCACAAGGAATGTGACATAGAACCACATAGAACACATTGCACCAGAGAACACATAGAGAATATTTTTTTTTTCACAGAGAATGCGTGGCACCAGAAAACCCGTTACAATTTTTTACAGAGCATGTGGTTTGCTTACCTGTGCTTGTGAAGAACCCTGCCAGTGTGATTTTGCCTCTGTTCTTCACCAGGGATGAGCACTACCAGAATCCATGGTGAAGAGGAAAACATGAAAATGATACCAAAGAGGTGACTACGAGGAGTCTAATGAAACATAGAGCCCCTCGTTAGTGTGTAAGAGCGATTGGTATGCCACCCTACACCACTGCCATGTGATTTCAACTGTAGTGGAAAGCCCACATTCGACGATTTCCTGTAATGTCAAATCACAGGGCACTGGGTAGGTCTATCACCTTTAATGGACCTGCCATAACTTAATTTCCTATAGGCTATAACGACCTAAGTTTAGACATGACTTGGAATCCACCTCAATACAATTCTCAAACCACTTTAATGCTGTATCATAGGTGTATAACCCTGGATCGAGTGGAAAAAGTTAGCATTTATGTAGGGTTATAACTTAGTGGAAAATGTGTGCATCGTATAGATTGTTTAAAATATAGTTCGGTACACTATGCTAGTGTGGTATTATTATGGGTATGTTATAACCACAATGCATATATTCTCGACGATGATAGCTATGTATCCTAGTTTAACATTATGTCCACTGGTGTTTTAACCTTATTTCTAAGGGTTACATTGTTTACTAGTTTTTTGTTATAACATAGTTGTTATACTAATATAGTGTGGATAACATGGGTATGGTGTAACCCTAGTACTTATGCTATGGACGTTGATAATCATAGTTACAAATTTAACAATATAAATGTATGACTCTAATATATTAGCATGGTTTCATAGTTCATGTTAAATTAGGTTATGAGTTAATCTAATAAGAACACTGTGATTTAATGGAGTATAACAATAAGATATATGTTGGGTTTTAAATCTCCTTCAGACTTTCAGGATGGGTAATCCATTAGAGTAAAAACTCATATGCGCGCAAAGTGGAATAATATTTATAAGAAAATATCTTTATGTGTCATGAACCAATTTGGATGGCAATAGACGCTAGTCAATTTTTTTTATTTGAGTGAAATTTGGGGTTCATTACATATGGTATCAGATTTTTTGGTTACAACGCTTGGACCTCAGGGTAGCACCAAATCTTTATTTTTGTTTTTGAAGGAAAAATATAACAAACATATTTATTGTTACAAAAATAAAAAATTGTCTATTGTGAAAATGTCAGCACAGAATGAAGAAGGAAACAGAGATGAGGATAATCAAAATCAGGAGCTTCCTAGAGACCCAGAACATCTTAGTGAGGGAAGTTCAACCACCCAAATCTTGGAAACGATGAGAAACCTTATCGTGGAATTACAAGTGTTTAAAGAAGATAACGAAATGGAAATAAATTAAATGTTACTACATAGTA
Organism: Picea engelmannii; assembly: GCA_009831015.1. Taxonomy (NCBI): domain Eukaryota; kingdom Viridiplantae; phylum Streptophyta; class Pinopsida; order Pinales; family Pinaceae; genus Picea; species Picea engelmannii. The sequence continues at coordinate 45,210 of ML804504.1, read as the reverse complement.
TAGTAACAAAGAAGAGTCCAAAAGACAGTGAAAGAGAAGAACATGTAATAAAAAATTCATCCAAGAATTCTAGTCATGAAACAAAAAAAAAGGACAACTCTTCTGAAGACCAACACATGAAAGAAAACAAGGCATCTACATGAAGGAAGATAAAACAATTGGATCACCTAGAAGGTGAATTCTAAAAATAAAACCCTCCATCTTTGATGTAGAATCAAAGACTGGTGAGGAAGCTTAAGCATGGCTGTTAGACATAAATAAATACTTCCATATTTATAATTATTCTAGTAATATGAAAGTTAGAATAACCATTTATAATTTAAAGGGAAAAAAGAGTATCTAGTGGCAAGAAATCAAATTAGCTAAGGGATTGAAAGTAAAATGAATGGAATGGACAAAATTAAAAAAAAGTATTTTGAGAAGCAATACTTATCATAAAGTTATTATGAAAGAAAAACTAAGGAATTTTATGAACTACGACTAGGACAAATGGCTATGGAAGATCTAGTAAATAAATTCCTATATCCATTGAGGTTTGTGCCTTACATCAAACAAGATAAGGTAAAGATACAAAGGTTCTTAAGCTGTCTACCACATTCTTATAAGGACATAATTGAATTTGATAATCCTAAGTCTTTAAATGAAGTGTTTAGGAAGGCTCGAATGTGATATGAACAATATAAACAGATATTTGAAATTCCTAATGCATGGAAATATAAGAAACAAGATAAAATGAATCAAAGTAAGAAATGTTTCCAACTAGCTCCTTTCTGTAACATGGGAAATGGTTTTCAAAGGAAGGACTATCACACAAACACACACCACACTAAAGGGGGAAATAAAACAATTAATTTTGGATTTAAGAAAGTAGGGACCAATCCTAGAGAACCGCTGAAATGTTGGGAGTGTGGAGAACCCCACCTACGAAGGAATTGTCCATGCTTAAACCCATCAAGAAAAACTACAGTCCATTATCTTCAAGAAGATTCAACAGTGGGAGATTTTGACAGAAGCATGTATATGATCAATGCATCTGTGGATGGCATGCAGGAAGATCATCAATCCATTATTGTGGAAGTTGAAGGTAAAATTAATGACAACAATATTTCCATATTAATTGACCTAGGAGCTAGTTTGAGCTATATTAATCCTGCTTTAGTAGAATCGAATAGGATAAAGAAGGTAAAACATGCTAAATCCTGGTTAGTACAACTAGCAACCGAGACAAAAAGAAAGGTAACATAATTTATTTATGATTGTGAACACAATATAAATGGTTAGAATACAAATTTAAATCTGAACGTATTACCTTTAGGGTCTTATGATATAATTGTCAGAATGGATTCGTTAGAAAAACATAAAGTGATATTAAATTGTTACGAAAAGTCATTTGAGTATATAGATGAAAATAATACAGCCATAACAATACAAGGAATCAAAAAACCAGTTTCTGTTAGGAAAATATCAACAATGCAATTTAATAAATGTATTAATAAGGGTTGTGAAGTATATGTTGTTCAAGTAACTAATCTATTAGAGAAAGAAAGAAAAACAAGTTTGGAAGACTTTGCAGTTCTACATGGGTTCAGAGATATATTCGTGGAAGAAATACTGGAACTACCTCCAAGGAGAGAGATATATTCGTGGAAGAAATACTGGAACTACCTCCAAGGAGAGAGATATATTTCTCTATCGATCTACTACCTGGATCTGCCCCGGTATCGAAGGCACCTTATATAATGAGTGTGCTTGAACTAACAAAACTGAAAATTCAGTTATAAGAACTATTAGATAAAGAGTATATCAGACCAAGTGTTTCACCTTGGGGAGCATGTGTTTTGTTTTTTAAAAAGAAAGACAAAATGTTGAGATTGTGTATTGATTATCATCAACTAAATAAAATGACGATAAAAAATAAGTACCCTTTACCGAGAATTAACGATTTCTTTGATCAGGTTGGAGGAGAAAAAATATTCTCTAAGATAGATTTGAGGTCTGGTTATCACCAAGTTAGGATAAAGGATGAAGACGTAAACAAAACAACATTTGGAACATGTGATGGACACTATGAATTTGTAGTGATTCTATTTGGACTTACTAATGCACCAACAACTTTTATGTGCTTGATGAATAGTATGTTCAACCAGTATTTGGATAAATTTGTGCTTATTTTTATCGATGATATTTTAGTTTATTAAAAAACTGAAGAATAACATGAAGAGAATCTAAAAATAGTATTAAAAACTTTAAGAGGACATAAGTTGTATGCTAAGTTTGATAAGTGCGATTTCTACGAAAGAAAGATACCATATTTAGGGAATGCAATATCAGAAGATGGTATTGCAGTAGACCCAAAAAATATTAAAGCCATTATGGAATGTCCTATTCCTAAAGATGTATCATACATAAGGTCATTTATGGGGATTACTGATGTAAATACTAACCTTGTACAATGTCTACTGTAAATAGATATTCAGAAAAGAATAGAAAATATACAATGGCAAATACAAACATTACACAGAGATTTTTCCCTTGGAAACCCAAACTAGGAAAACCAACATATATTATATTCATTCATTGTGTTACATTGTTTACAATACAATATACATATAGGAGCCAGCGGCATCCAAAACCCTAACCCAATGACTTGGATTAGTCCAAAACCCTAATTCCTTAACTGGAAACAGAAAACCATTGGCAAAAACCATGTGTCGAAAAAACCACCTAAATACATGACACATTTCCCGAGGTAGGTGAAACTACTACTCGTGCAAAGAATATAACACATACACAACAACTGGTTATTAACTAATCTTTATCGAATGATTTTATATAATTTCCTGGCTGATTAGATCACTACAGAAAAAGGGAATAAAATTTAATTTGTCCCAAAAATGCCAAGACAGTTTTGATAAACTAAAAGGACTATTAACTACAACACCTATCCTAAAGGTAGCAGATCCAGATAAATACTTTATAGTTTGTGTGGATGCAAGTAAATATTTATTAGGAGGTGTGCTAACACAATATGGACACATCATCTATTATGAATCACGCAAATTGAAAGAACATGAACATAACTATGTGACTCATGATCTAGAATTAACAATTGTGATTCATGCATTAAAAATGTGGTGGCATTATTTAATGGGAAGAAAATTTTTGTTACTATCCGACAACAGTGGTGTAAAGCATTTGTTCAATCAACATGATCTCAATGCAAGACAAGCGAGATGGTTTTCCTTTTTAAGTGAGTTCGATTTTGAAGTACAACACATCAAGGGTAAAGAAAAAAAAGTTGTAGATGCACTAAGTCATAGGACTAATGGGATTTATGAAGTAATTATTAGCAAGGAAGAAAATAATATTGAGCATAGGATACAATCTACAAGCAGTAAGGATGGAAATTGCATCAAAACCATAGCAAAATTGCAAGGAAATACAAAAAATATTAACAAAAAATATCTGATTATAGATAAAGATTGGTTGTTAAGGTTCAAAGACATGTTATATGTACCTAAATCTATTGATTTAAAATTGAAATTTCTTGATGAGATGCACAAAAATCCATATCCTGGTCATCTAGGATACCAAAAAACGATAACATCCTTAAGGAATCAACTCTATTGGTCTAACATGAAAAATGAAATAGTCGAATACTTGTCTAAATGTTTGGATTGTCAAAAGGTAAAGGTCGAGCATCAACTTCCGATAGGTATGTTACAACCTTTTCCTATACCTGAATGGAAATGGGAAATTATTTCGACATACTTCATCACAGGTTTGCCTAAGACTCAAAGACAAGATGACTCAATTATGGTAGTGATTGATAAGCTAAGTAAATATTCACATTTTATACCTATGAAATCTACTTACAAAGGGATTAATATCGATGAAATTTTATGAAAGAAATTTTTAGATTGCATGGAATTCCTAAGATGGTGATTTCAGATAGAGATGTCAAATTTACATCCAATTTTTGGAAATAATTGTTTGCAGGTTTGGGTAATAATTTGACTTTCAGCACAAGTTACCATCCACAAACAAATGGGAAAACATAATGAACAAACCAAATTATCAAAGAAATGTTACAAATGTATGTAAGAACAAAACCAACTAAGTGGGAAGAATATTTTCACTTAGTTTAGTTCACATACAATAATAGTTATCGAATATCAACTAAGATGAGTCCCATCAAAGTATTGTATGGAAGTAAATGAAAAACCCCGATCAGTTAGTATAATCCAGTTGATAGGATTATGGTTGGACCATAAATGCTCCAAGAAATGGAGAGAATGGTAAAAAGGGTACAACATAACTTGAAAGAGGCACAAGATCGACATAAAAACTATGCAGATCTAAAAAGGAGAAAGCATGAATTAAAAATTGGGGAACATGTGTATCTAAAACTCAAAGCAAGAAGAAGCTACCTAAATCTAGGAAATTGTTTCAAGTTGGCGCCAAGATTTTATCACCTTCGATATTTTAACTCAATTCAGACCCGTGGCGTATCAATTGGCACTTCTTGCAAATTTATAAGTTCATAATGTTTTTCATGTTTCATTATTGAAAAGTTATATTCATGATCCTACTCACATCATTGATTGGAACATGGTGTAGGTGGAACCAAAAGGTGAGTTCAAAGTGATACCTCTACGCATTCTGGATAGGAAAGAAACAATACTTCGGAACAAAGCCATCACCCAAGTAAAAGTGCAATGGAAGCACTTTAGTCCTGAGGAGGCCACTTGGGAATTGGAAGAAGATATGCTGAAATCTTATCCAATTCTATTCCGAGAGATGATTGAACACCGAGGGCAATGTTTTACTTAAGGGGGAGAGGATGTGATATCCTTAAATTGTTAGAAAATAAATTCCAAGTTGAATTTAGAAATAAATTTCCATTTATGAAAAATCCAAATTTAGAATTTTGGAATATGTAATTATTATTTTTATGACTGTTTGGAAAAGGTTTGACTTTCCCAACTGTGCTATTTTGATGGACACATGTATGAGACAATTTTTTTAACAAATTAAATGCTAGAAGACAAATGGAATAATCAGGTTAAACATAGCTAACTATGAATCCATGAGTGGGGAAGAAGTTTGAGTTAACTCATAGTTGATTTTTACAAGTGTCAGAAGTTGAGTTCTGTCACTGGAAGGCCCTGAAATTAAGGGATTTGAAAATATGAAAATTTCCCCAAGGAGGGAAAGGAATGGAGATTCCTAGGCACAAGATAAATACAACATATGTGGGAGGCAGGATGCTGCTTAGTATGTTGGGGAATGAGAATTTTTTTGCTATTATGAACACATCTGGTGTGAGGGAAAACATTTTTTGAACTATTGAAGGTGACAATGGCTAATGAGTGTGACTTGGTTTTCCCTTATGGATTCATGGTCAAGCTAGGGGTTCATCAGGACAAGTGATCATGGCTGTTCTGTTTCTATGGCTGGGTGGAACGTGGCTATTCCATTTGTTTCCTAGCATCAATATTTAGATACGTATCTCAACTATGTACTTTTATTGTTAATGTTATATAGTTGATGCTATGTTTTATATTCCATATATATAAATCAAAATCTATTTAAGTGGACTGTGTAGCCATGTTAGATTCGTGGCTTGCCAATGTGTAAGAGTACCTATAGTGACACTTTTTTTGAAGTGTTATAGTTTAGTATATATATAACCGTGTATATGTGCCTATTGGCCATGATAGACTTATTTCTTTGATGGTTGTTCATTCACTGTACAAAATCAATATAATTAAGAAAGAAACAAGTATAAATAGACTGTATTGAAATTTCTACTATTATGTTGAGTATAGGTGGAAAAGAATAAAAGTCCCAAATACATTCTTTTTATCTATTAACATAGAAAGATACTTGATACAGTAGATCTCAGAATGTTTGAAAAAATACATTTATTATAGTCAATAGGTCATTGACCGAATAATACAGATGGGGTTTGCATAGACCCAAGAACTCCATAACAAGTTTAAACATAGTTTTAAAAGAGTCTACATAAAATTATCTGTAACTGAAGTGAATGCATGCATGGACCGGTGGAAGGAAAAAACATGGAACCCGAATATATTTTGGTGGAAGGATGCTTCTTTCACCAAGTACACTATTGTTTCCAACCTACAAGAGATCTATACGAAGGTGTTAGTATCTTTACTAGTGTTCAATTCATTAAAGAAGGAAATAAATAAAATAAGTCAAAGGTGTAACTTATCTTGGATCTCGATGAATATCAGATCGTCTTCATTTTCCGTTGTGAAGTAGTCGATCCACGATTCAGGAGGAGGAGTGGTTCATAACCATATGATGAGTTTCCTCACTGTTATCACCCTATAAATTATAGGATCAACTAGTGACTGGGATATTATCTGTCTCTAGTGTTTTTGTTGACAAATGATTTTTCATTCTTGAAATAATTTGAAAAGAAAAGAAAAAAGAAAGAAAAGAAAAAAGAAAGAAAAAAGAAAAAGAAAAGAAAAAAGAAAAAAAGAAAAAGAAAGAAAGAAAAAGAGGGCATAAAAGAATTGCAATAAAAGCCCCATGCAATAATAGTAACTTGGTCCATACCTTTCAAGCATGGCCAAGTTATTTTTAAATTTGAATGTTGATAGGGTAGTGAATGAATTTGGCTAAACAGTTTAATCTTAGCCAAAGTGTCTAGGTTAGATTAGTGAATAAATTTGGCCAGACTGTCTAATCTTGTTCAGATAGCCCCAGGATAGAGTAAATTCTTAACCCAACAGTTTAATCTGGGTTAATTGTCATAGGAAGATAGGTTAGTATGTAGGCTAGTTGCTTTATTGTTTCATTCCAATAAAACCAGCTTGATGTAAATGTTGCACCATGTTTCATATTCTTAGAAGATCGTTTGGTCGAAGCCCCATGGTGGTGTCTACTTGAAAAGTTTGGGGAAAAACCCATGAAATACATTTATCCTAAGTTTTCCCAGCGCATATGTTCTCCAGTCCCCATTTACGTTCCCTGCACATATCGACGGTCTTCATCGTGACGCCTAGATCTACGGTGTATAGAGAATTTTGGACCCCCCCCGACCGTTCTGCTTTTAACCGGGGGGGGGGTCCGGAATTGCTGATAACATTTGTGCACATCTAGACGACCTAGGGTTGAGCACTCAAATCAACGGTCAATATTGGATTCCGGACCCCCCCGTCCGTTCTGGCTTTAATGGAGGGGGGGGGTCCAGAACGAGTGATAAAGCGCGCGCTTAGATCTACAACTCAGAAACAAGCGCTCATATCAACGACCCTACATGGATTTAGAACCCCCCTGGATGATCTGATTTTAACTGAGGGGGGGGGGTTCGGAATGGTTTTCCCCCTCTGGAGGGCCCCTTGTTATACGTGGCGTCAGCCTATTTGCCCCGAAGTCCCATCACCATCTGCTATCTAACAGAACCCTGTCACTTATGGACGTGACCCTCCACTTGTTCCCGAGTTAGTCACATCCCATAACCGCTGTCAGTCCCCTCCCCCCTTTCACTCATGGCAAGCCCCTTATTACGAATTTTACCTCCAATCCCTAGCCACCACGTCAACCGTCCGTATCTTTTAGCCACTGTCACCTGCCATCTCAACCCCAAATGACCCGTTGTCCATTTATTACTGGATAACCTATCTGTTATCCAACTAACTTGTCTCCCGCGTCCAACCGACCCCAGTTTAAATAAAACTACTGTTTTTCCCTAATTTTCGCTATTCACCCGTCGCACCAGAGAAATTCATCGCTTACTCCTCCGTTACATTCCGTCACCCTCATCCACAGTCATTCGCCCCCACTAACATTGTGTTTATTGTAGGTACTGTTGCAAAAATGGCGCCAAAGTCCAAACCAGTGGAAGGAGAGGAGAATCCATTTCTCCCGCCTCCTGTTGACCTGGACAAGATCCCACTGGTCGACAAAGATCGATTAATCGTAGATACCAAATGCGATTTTGATTTCTCAGACCTCCAGTCATGGCTCAGGGAAGTTTTTCTGGACCAAAGTGATGAAATTGGACTCTAAGAGTCCAATTTACCCCTTTACCTCTTTCCCCAGATCCACCATTTTCCTGAATTCACGCTTAAGTGTCAAGCCCTCTATATTACCGAACAAAGAGCCGTCATATCCTCATCCGGAGAAATCCTTTTCCTCATCACGCCCGAGTCCATAGACCAGATGATGCAAATTCCCCGTGCCGACTCTGCATCTCCTTTCAACCTAGAAATCCTTACAGAGTTGTATCAGAAAAATGACTTTTCCCCAAAGAGCTCAAATATTTGAGCTTTTCCTTCCCACATCCGCTCAATTCCCTTCCACAAATCCCCCTTACCCGTCGTCCATGTTCTCCACTAAGGGAAACCAGGTCATTTCTTCCCTTTGTGCTTTGTTAGGATACTATTCTGACCAGTGGGTAGATGAACCCATTCTGGGTTTTCTATCCGTCTTCTCTACCAACGAAAATCCCACCACCCAGTTTGATTTCAGCACGTTCTTGGTAGACAATATTCATGAACAATTCATGAATTTTGGCACTGAAGGCATGTTTAGATATTTATCGATACTAGCATACTTGTTCACCTTCTTCCAGGTGGATAAGTTTTCATTTTCCATGCAGAAGATGGATGCAGACGGTAGACCTCAGGCAGTCACAGCATGGACCTCCTTGCTGAAGCACAACTCCACAGAGTAAATCTTCAAGGTGTTCATCGATCTGTTCTACCACCCTATGGTAAGCATGCTAGGGGGCCAGCCCGAGCCTCGAATAAACGATGGAGTTCAGAGGATCCTGCACCTCTCGGACAACACAAAGACCGCGGATTGGTACCTGTATCAGAATCATACCGAGATCAGAGTATACGGGTGTGAGTTGGCACCTTATAAGCTACCCAAATATTTGTTGGTCATAATATTCCATTTAGAATATATAAGGCAGATTATGAATTCAGATGATATCCATTTTGTATCATTGAAGAAAAAGTAGCAGCTTAGAATCAAGGGGCAGATAGGCTCCTTCATCTGCAATAATCATGGCACTGGGGAAGAAGCAAACCGAATGATGAGAGAAATGAAGTTCTTCCTAAGCTTCCCATGGCATTATGATCCATGCGGGATCATCTCAGAAATGCGGCTGAAGAAAAAAAACATCCCGTACGTTCATGAAGCTAGGCCTGAGGTGGAAAAATTTGCAAATCAGACAGTGTGGGAGCCTAACATATTGGTCGAAGTGGAACAAAAGGCTCCCCCAACCACTGTGCCACCAACGACCACGCCAGAGGTCCCAAAGGAGAAGAGGCTGAGGCAGGATTTATCTCCGCCTATCACTGAGGTATCTTTCGAGGAGTTCCAGCTGCACACTAAGAGGCCTAAGACTTCGTCGGTCCCCGGCCCAACAGGGGAAAAAGAAGCCCCGCCTACCACAGTGACCAAGTCAGTTATTCCTCCCTTCAGTTCGAGCCTATATAAGGACATCACCCTAGCATTACCTAAGAAATCCACAAACTCCCCATTGGACACTCATCTAGGCAAGACTGGGCCCAAGTTGAGCATTTTCGAGAAGTACGAGATGATCAAGAAAAAGAACCAGACCCTTACCAGCAGTACTTGCGCTCAGTTTTGGAAGCAGACGTCGAATGCGCAACATCGGCTTCTGTTTGCATTTGACACAGAAAAGGGCAGAATGCACATGGCCTTCCTCCAGGCATAGGTACCAGATCCCAAGGTGATCACCGACTACAAGAGGGCCACCTTCGAATTCCAGACAAAGGATGTGCACCCAACCGATCAAATGGATCTACACAAGTAGATCGAAGAAATGGTTTTCTATACATTGACGGATGCTTCTTCTTCTGCATCCAAATTGCAGGTGTCACTGAACAATGTTCAAACATAGATCAAAATGGAGAAGATTTCATCATTCGCAAAGGACAATAGGATCAAAACTTTGGAGGAGCTGGTCCTCAAGATCGGTTATGATCCTTCGAATGTCAAAGAAGTAGAGGAGATGATAAAGAAGAAGAACACTGATATAGAATACTTGAGGAAACAACTGAAGCTCCCACCCACAGAGGACTCGCAGGCGAGGGAGATATCAGAGAAAGAAGGCGAGAAGGATGAGATGCTAAAGCTGCTCATGGAGCAGAACACACAGCTCAAAGAAATGGAAGCCGAGATGGAGAAACTACTAAAGGAAAAGGAGCAGTTGAAGCCAATGGAAGTCATTCCATTGAGTTCCATTCCGACTTCAGGAGTAAGCACTGCATCAGTGACAACAATCCCATCCTCAACTCCATTGACATCACAAGAGAAGACATACGACCTAGCCAAATCCATGGAAAAGATGAACCTGCAGGAGACAGAGATCAATAGGCTTAAAAAGGAACTTGAAAAACTTCAGGAACTCAAAACTTCCTTCCATACCAGCCTCTCCAAGGAAAAGTAGGTGACAGAGTATCTCAAGCAGGAGCTACAACAGCTCCGGAAACAAACAGTGGAAAGAAATACATTGGCCGAGGTTAAAGAGAGTGTATGGACAGACATCACTAAGTCCATGAATGAGATATGGCCCATGATCCATATCATGTTTGAGAAGAATGAGTTGGTCTAGAGGAGCAAACAAGCCATTGAGAAGATCAGAGTAGAATTGGGAGATAGGCCAAAACAGGCAAACGAGATCATCAAGTTTCTCAATTCCAAGACCAGGGAGGAGCTAGAAGAGCTGAAGATTGAAGATAGAACAAAGACTATCCTTGAGGTCAAAAGATTTTTGAACAAGAGAGGACTAATTCTTCAGCTGGAAGAAAAGGTTCAGGCCATGGACCAGGGGGTACAAAGGTTCTTCAGTAAGATTGAGGCTCTCCAGAAGAAAGGTCTACCTGGTCTGAAGGTTATTAATGATAAAATGATGACACTCCTAGATTACAAGAAGAGATTGGCTAAGGTCTCTAAGGACAGTTCAAAGTTTGCAGGCATACAAGGGAGAATCACCGACAAAGAATTCCTGGATTCCCTTCAGTGGGTTATCAGTATCCAACACGAGATTCGATACATATTCCTCACCAAGCCTACATTCACCAAGTATACAGAAATGGACAAAGTGTATCGAAGACTGCTCAAAGTCAACGTGCCCAGTCATCTCAGATGGGAGGAGCTCTGTGATATGATTGATTAGCAGATGAGATTTTCAGGTCCAGTCAGATGAGGTCATGCAAAGGCTTCATCAACGATCTACCCATAAATCAGCGTGCAGTTACACCAAGTCATCAAGTAGTTCCTAGATTTAGGAAATTTGTTAAGTAGTTAGGCTAAAAATAGATTTAGCACGTCCTGGACATTAATGACAGGACCATTTGTAATTTGATTTATAAATACTTCACCTTTTGAAGAATTGAGGGTTGTTGATCTTCACACCCTGACACTATCAAACTGTAATATTTTTGAAGAAATCTTCCATTAATAAAAAGGTGGCACTTTTACAGGATTCTTGCGTGTATTCACTGGTGATGTTTTCTCTCTAAGTTGAATGTTATTCTTGCTTTGTGATCATCTTGTTTCTAATTCTAATCTTTAAGAGTAACAAATGTTGCAAGATTTATCTCGTATACCCTGTTTCCGACTCGAAATATTTTAGTGTTTTTCTTCTGGTATTTTCAATAAAGGAATTCTTAACTGCTTCTTTGTTGAAATTATCTTTCTCATATTTTCTGCTAATCATCATTTAAGCTACTAAAATATCCAGTGATTATATTATCTCGCCCTGTGAAATTTTTTCCTTTGCGTTTCTGGTTTGTATTTTGTATTTTATTAAACACAGACCCCATAGCCCAATGGATGTGTAGACTGTCTCAACCAATTAAAAAAACACTTTGACAACAAAACCGACCTATTTCTTTACCTAGCCTAATATCTAAAATTGGAAACATAGCTAAATCATATAGAGAGATCTCTCTCTAAAGTTGGAAGGGCTAGATCCCAGCTTCAAAAGTGGTTGGATAAAGTTACCTTTGTAGATTTCTTCTATTTTCAACCTCTAGGAAATTTACCAAGTGCTAACATAGTGGTGAATCCACTGGGGAAAGAACTAAAAATTGATAATTTCACGTTTTCTTTTCCCTAAAAAGAAAGTTTGTTCCTGGAATATTGCAAATTTGAGAAGAAAGTAATGTTTAGAGGTTGATTAAACTTTATACATATTATTTTCGGGCTCACAAAACTAAAAAGTATATATATAAAAAACCAAAAAGAATTCTGGCTCCCAAGAGAGTTTTTACTCGATCTCATCCAGACCCAGAACCTGCAATAGTGACAGATGACCCCGAACAGTTTCTCAAGAAAAAGACCTTAGCTGAAGGCTCAGTGAGTCATATTCCCCTTCAAAAGTCCTTTTCCTTTTCAGGGAAACCCGTTACCTCTCAAAACCCTGACCTTGATACCTTTCCACAACAAAGCCTGGTTAGAACATGGTCCGATAGTTTTGTGACTGGAATCATCTTTGACCCAACTGTTTTGCAACCTCGAACCCCTGAAGTTCTGTCTCCCACGACTAAACTGCAAATCACTCCCTCAGTGCTATCCAGTCCCTCCTCGTCCTCGTCTTCAGTTGCTACCTCGCCGATCATCCAGGTTGTCGTCCCACCTCCTCCACCCATCATGGCAGCTCGATAAGCTCCCTTGGTGTTGGCTGCGCCTCTACTTGCCATGCCTCAAGACTATCAAACAAGACTTCCACAGTTCGATGCAACAGGACCTTTAAGCGCACAACCACACGTAGATAAAATGAATGATTATTATGATCTGCATGAAGTAGATGAAGCTGACGTTCAAATGAGATTGTTTTCCCATAGTTTGACAGGTGACGCTAAAAAATGGTACAAAGGGTTGCGTGTCGCTTCAGTCCTTGACCTTACCGCATTCCAAAGGAGTTTTCTAGACAGATGGGAGGTAAAGAAAAATGCTCTGCAAATCTTGTCAGAATATGAAAATATTAGAAGAAATCAAGGTGAGACAGTGCAAGATTACTGCACTCGTTTCAATAACCTGTATAATGCAATCCCAGCTGAAATCAAACCTCCACAGGGTTTGGCATTAATAAAATTCCCCGATGGTTTTGACACTGACATGTCATACCAACTAAGAGAAAGAAATTCTACCACCCTAGAAGACATGCAGAAAAGTGCTATAAGTGTGGAGGCCAATTTGTTGGCAAAAAGGGCACATCAGAGGTCAAAAAGGAGAGTCACGATTAAAGAAGAACCTTCCACGTTGACCTCATATTCCAAATTGGATTCTTTGGCCAGAGCAGTGGAAAGAATGATGGAAAGACTTACTGTGTCTGACAAAAATCCTCCGAGAGAAAATCCACCAACTCCCCAAGTTCCGAACCCTAACTTTAGGAGAAACCCTCCTCAAATCAGACAGAGAGATCCTAGGGATCAAAGAGAGCAAAGGGGTCCAAATCAGCAGTTCAGACCCCCCTTGCAAGAAAATTATGCTGACAAGGGGGAGGAAGTAATTGAAGAACTGGAGGATACTCACATAAATCTCATGGGCATTCACGACAACGAAGCTATTTCCTTTACCCAAGAAGAGCAAGAACTCTTTATTCTCAATCAAACAAAAGTAAGTGAAGAAGTTGAAGATGCAGAACAAAAGGCATTCGAAAATGCCATTTTGGAGGTACACCGACAGTATAATCTGCGGAGTAAGAAGACATAAGGTAGTTCCCCAAAAAATATGGTTGAAACAAAGAAAGTAGTCGAAACCAAGAAGTCCTCTGAGCCAACTGCTGAGAAGATTCCTGAAAAGAGCACTACCAAAGCTTCCGTGAAGAAAAACCTTACTATTCTAAAAAGGCCATCTCAGCCTGAGGATTCACCTATTAATCCACCAATTACTTCAAGACAGAAGAATATGGTGGACAAACCACAATTGATGAGCCAAGGCAGAGCTCCTACACCTTTCAGCCTAGAGGGGGAATTGGCCAAAGTAAAAATTCCCATCCCACTTACCGAGTTGATGAACAAAGACGTTTATCATTCATAGGTGATTAAAGCACTGACCATTGAACCTGACATAGGCACGAAAGCCCTAACCATTGGATCAACAAATCATTCAGACACTGTGAACCTTAATGATGATCAAACCGAACTTCTTTTCGGACCTGAAGTAGATGGCTGAGATGATATTGGTGAGGTCGCTCCTTTTTACATGAGTCTAAACATACATGACTCGATCTTGCATAACGCTATGCTGGATTCGGGTGCTTCCCACAATCTGATGCCCAAAGCAGTAATGGAGAAACTGGGACTGGAGGTCACCAGACCTTACAAGGATTTACACTCATTCGACTCCAATAAAGTTAGATGTATTGGTTTGATCAAGGACCTATGCATCACCTTGGTTCAGATTCCTGCGAAGAGCATGGTAATGGATGTGGTAGTTGCAAACATCCCGTCGAAGTATGGAATGTTGCTATCCTGGTCTTGGGGGGTTAAGTTGAAAGGAACCCTACAACTAGATATGTCTTATGCCACTATCCTAGTTTTCGGGAAACAAAGAAGGCTATATAGAGAAACATTGATGAAGTACATGGTCAGTAGCCAAGAAAAACCGCACAATTATCCCCTCTACTCTGCGCATTCCGACTTGGATTCATTTATCTTGTACAATGATGGTGACACGAGAGAACAAGATACTCAGCTGGTGGAAGATACATCTAGTCAAGATGAAGGCCAAGAAATCATTGAGGTAGCAAGGATGAAGAACGTGATAACTGAAGAGTTACCCGCAGATTTCTAGAGCATGGACTTTGATGGAGCAGTGAGAAAAGAAGGAGCTGGAGCAGGAGTTTGGCTGCATAATCACAGAAATAGGTATTCAGAAAATCATTCTTACAAATTAAATTTCCAGTGCACTAACAATATTGCCGAGTATGAAGCCTTGATGCTCGATCTGAAGCTTTTGGAAAGAGTTGGTTCTAAACAGGTAATGGTAAGAGGTGACTCTGAATTAATAATCAAGCAAATCAAAGGTGAGTATGCTGCGAAACACCCACGTCTTAGAGCTTATAGGAACGCTGTTCTTGATGCCTTGAGATGTTTTACTGAAGTTGACTTGCAGGTAATGCCGAGGGGACAAAACATTCTGGCGGACGGATTGGCTACGTCAGCAGCCACCTGTAAGATTCCTTTCCGCTCGACCCGCCCATACACTGTTGAGGTGAAATGCAGACCAACCGTTCCCGAAAATATCAGGTACTGGCAAGTGTTTGGTAATGATGATCAAATCAAAG
Organism: Picea engelmannii; assembly: GCA_009831015.1. Lineage (NCBI taxonomy): Eukaryota > Viridiplantae > Streptophyta > Pinopsida > Pinales > Pinaceae > Picea > Picea engelmannii. The sequence goes on along the minus strand of ML804504.1, from coordinate 29,897 downwards.
ACTTTCTACAGTGTAAAAACGATTTTGAATGTACAAATACAGATTTAGAGAATGAAGATGAAAATCTAAATAGTTCTGATTTTAAAATTGATAGTGTAAATAACGTATATTCAGGAGAATTAGGCGATGACGAAATGGATGCTGATGTTTTACATTTGAAAAGCAATGTTTTTCCTAGAGGTCTAGTTCCTTTAGAGGACTTGTTTGATTTTAACGATGTACCCAAAAAACCAAAAATCGAAGCCCATGGACAAGAGGTAGAAGACTGTAATATAGGGACTGAAGAGAAACCCAGGATAGTCAAACTGTCTAAATCATTACCCCCAGAGCAAAAACTCAAATACATTGAGCTGTTCAAAGAATATTCGAATGTCTTTGCCTGGGTCTATGAAGATTTGAAAGATTATGATACCAGCATCATACAACACAGGATTCCAATAAAAGAAGACCAAAAACCATTTAGGTAGAAACTTAGGAGGATAAATCCCAAGTTGCTCCCTCTGATAGAAAAGGAAATCAAAAAAATGTACGATGCCAAAATCATAGTTCTGTTGTGTTTTTCCAAATGGGTCTCTAATTTGGTCCCTACACATAAGAAAACTGGAGAAATTAGACTCTGCATAGATTTTTGAAATCTGAATAAAGTCTCCCTGAAGGATAATTGCCCCTTGCCGAAAATGGACCACATCCTGCAAAGGGTGGTTGGGTCCAGTCGAATTTCTCTACTGGATGGTTTCTCGGGTTACAATCAAGTCCTAGTTCACCCGGATGACCAAGACAAAACTGCTTTCACCACCCCATGGGGCACTTTCATGTATGTGAAAATGCCTTTTGGTCTGATGAACGCAGGAGCCACTTTCCAGAGGGCTATGGATATCGTCTTCGTGGAAGAATCGAGTAAGTTTATTGTCGTCTATTTAGATGATGTAACTGTGTTTTCTCGATCTGATGACGAACACCTACGACACCTCAGATGAGTCTTCGAGAAATGTAGAAGGTTTGGGATTTCTTTAAATCCTAAGAAAATCCTTTTTAGGTTAGAGGAAGGAAAACTGCTAGGAAACATCATTTCCAAAGATGGAATCAAAATAGACCCCAGCAAAATCGAGGCCATACAAAAATTAGAACACCCCAGGAACCTCAAGGAACTACAGTCTTTTATCGAGAGAATTAACTTTCTACGAAGATTCATTCCCAATCTGGCAGAACTCCTCAGAAACATAAAAAATATGCTAAAAAAGGATGTAAAAATAAAATGGGACTCCGAGTCCAGACAATCTTTCGAACAAGTCAAGCGAGCACTCACAGAATCCCCTGTTTTGATCAGTCCTGATTTTACTAAAGATTTCTATCTCTTTTCTTTCACTTCCGAACATACTATAGCAGCGGTGTTACTGCAAAAGAACAACGAAGGGTATGAACAACCCATATCTTTCTTTAGCAAAGCGTTAAGAGACGCTGCTATGAATTACAAGATAATGGAGAAACAAGCTTTTTCTTTGGTAAAAGCCATAAAAGACTTTAGAGTCTACATTCTTCATTCCCACACCATAGCATATGTTCCGAACGCGGTAGTAAAAGACATTTTGACACATGACAACCCTGATGGAAGAAGGGGAAAATGGATTTCTGTTATTTTAGAATACGATATAGAGATTAAGCCTACAAAACTAATTAAGGGTCAAGACCTAGCAAAATTAATGGCTGAATCAAACTTCCATGCTCTTGACATAATTTTTTTAGATGTGGCAGATGAACAGGGCGAGATGGCGACTCCAAGTGTGAGAGAGGTATTTCTCAACTCTCCATGGTACGCAGACCTTATATTCATTTTGAAAAATCTACAATCTCCCCCTAGTTTGACTAAGACTAAAGCTAGATTTTTAAAGTTGAAAGCCTTAAAATTCTGTATTCTAGAAGGCAATTTGTATTGGAAAGATCCTGGAGGAATTCTATTAAATTGTTTATTGAAAGATGAAGCTGATAAAGTGTTACAAGAGTTTCATGCAAGAGAATGTGGTGGCCATCTGAACTGGAAGGTCACAACCAACAAAATACTCAGAGCTGGATTCTATTGGCCCACCCTGTTTGCCGATGTGCATTAAAAGGTAACTGCATGTCATCAATGTCAACTGTTTGAAGGCAAAAGGAAACTCCCCCCTCTACCTTTGAAACCGGTCTCAGTTGAGGCCCCTTTCCAGCAATGGGGACTGGACTTCATTGGAGAAATCCACCCCCCTTCTTTCGGCCAGCATAGATGGATTCTCACTGCCATCGATTATTTTACCAAATGGATCGAAGCAGTACCAAGCAGGCAAGCCACTGACTCTGTTATTATCAAATTCCTTGAAAATAATATTTTGTCTCGCTTTGGATGTCCTAGAAAGATTATAACTGATAATGCAACTACTTTTCGGTTGAAGAAGCTCATAGATTTCTGCAACCAGTATCACATTGGCTTGGGGAATTCCACAGCCTACTACCCTAAGGGGAATGGGCTGGCAGAATCTTCAAACAAAACCTTGGTAAATATCATCAAGAAAACATTGCAGGAAAACAATAAATCTTGGCACAACAAGTTGGTGTTCGCATTATGGGCTGACAGACTGACCACCAAAAGGTCAATTGGTATGTCACCATACCAGCTGGTCTATGGCACAGAGGCAGTTTTCCCCACTTCTTTAGGAGTCCCTGTCATGAATTTGCTTCAAGATGTACAAGATGAGCCAAATGACTCACAGAGAAGGATCAACCAGATGATCCATTTGCAGCAGTCTAGGGAGGACGTTTTCAACAAGACTCAGGTAATCCAAGAAAACATCAAGAAGATCTTTGACAAACGAACCAAGGAAGACGATTTTGAGCTAGGAGATTTAGTGTTGAGATGGGATGCCAGAAATGAAGACAAGGGAAAGCATGTAAAATTTGACAGTCTGTGGAAATGACCATACATGATCCAAGATTTCAGAGGAAATAATGCTTTCTTGCTAAATAACGCTGATGGGACAGATCTACCAGGAGGACCTGTGAATGGCAGAATGATGAAACATTATGTGCCACCTTAGTAGAAGATTCGAGTTTTCACTCTCCATTTTACATACCATTTTTGTTTTTATTTTTCCCCTACATTTTCTGAGTGAAGAAACATTAGTTAGTTGGTTGAAGCCCGAAGAGAAGGCCCTAAGCTGCTGAACTCTGTTCTTCCAAATTTTTGAGAATAAAACCCAACTGTTAGTTGTGGAGCCTGATTATCTTCCTGATTCAGAGGTCCTTGCTTTCATCCATGTTTATACCCCATGAAGTATTTACACCCCAGAAGTATGTACACTCTTCCACGTAGGGGAGTGCAGAGGGGGGGTACCCCCTCTGCGGGGTCCATTCCCCCGGCTGGGGGGTTTGGGGGCGAAGCCCCCGAAGCAAAAATTTCCTTGTAAAAGTATATTGTAATTTCATTGTAAATCTGGACCGTTCATTTTAAGGTCACAGATCTAACGATAGGGATTATGTTAGGGTTTTTTTCCCTAGAAGGAAACCCTCTTTTATGAGGGAAATGTATTGCGGGTATGGATGATGGTGAATATTGTATTCTGAGAGAGGATACTGTGAGAGAAAGAAGAAGAAGTTACAACGGGTTTTGCTGTAGGTTGTATCCCTTAATTTGCTGGATAATAATATAGGAAGGACCTGGCAATTTCTCTAGTGGACGTAGCCCACACTGGGTGAACCACGCAAATCTGTGTCTCTCTTGTATTGTGTGTCTTCTGTGTTTTGTTTCTGCATTTTTTTTATTTTATTGCTCCACGGTCCTGTTTTTCTAACAACTGGTATTAGAGCGTAAGGTAACTCGCAGGAAAAGAGGGTTCCTGGTTCGAGTGGGAGCAATGTCGGAAGATGGAAAGTTTAGGGTCGAGAAATTTAACGACCAAAACTACTAGTTATGGAAGATGCAGATGGAAGACTATTTATATCATAAGGATCTATTCCTACCATTGAGCGGAGTAGCAAAGAAGCCGGTGGCCATGAAGGACAAAGAATGGGATATTATTGACAGAAAGGCTCTAGGAACGATACGACTGAGCCTGGCAACGTCGGTGGCTTTCAATATTTCGAAAGAAAAGACAACGAAGGGTTTGATGGACACGTTGGCCAAATTGTATGAAAAACCCTCGGCGTCAAATAAGGTATTTCTAATGAAGAGATTATTTAATATGAAGATGTCAGAAGGTGGGTCTGTTGCAGATCATTT
>ML804504.1:0-22718 GCA_009831015.1 Picea engelmannii | reverse complement strand
TGTTAGGGTTTTTTTCCCTAGAAGGCAACCCTCTTTTATGAGGGAAATGTATTGCGGCTATGGATGATGGTGAATATTGTATTCTGAGAGAGGAGACTGTGAGAGAAAGAAGAGGAAGTTACAACAGGTTTTGCTGTAGGTTGTATCCCTTCATTTGCTAGATAATAATATAGGAAGGACCTGGAAATTTCTCTGGTGGACGTAGCCCACACTGGGTGAACCATGTAAATCTGTGTCTCTCTTGTATTGCGTGTCTTCTGTGTTTTGTTTCTGCATTTGTTTTATTTTATTGCTCCATGGTCCTGTTTTTCTAACACCAACGAAGGATACTAGGTAGAAATTTTCAGAATGAAAGGAACCAGGATTCTTAGCACTTCACAGGGCAAGTACCATCCCCAGGTGGAGCCGTTGTTATCACCCTATAAATTATAGGATAAACTGGTGACTGGGATATTATCTGTCTCTAGTGTTTTTGTTGACAAATGATTTTTCATTTTGCAAATAATTTGAAAAGAAAATAAAAAAGAAAGAAAAGAAAAAAGAAAGAAAAAAGAAAAAGAAAAGAAAAAAGAAAGAAAGAAAAAGAAAGAAAGAAAAAGAGGGCATAAAAGAATTGCAATAAAAGCCCCATGCAATAATAGTAACTTGGTCCATACCTTTCAAGCATGGCCAAGTTCTTTTTAAATTTGAATGTTGATAGGGTAGTGAATGAATTTGGCTAAACAGTTTAATCTTAGCCAAAGTGTCTAGGTTATATTAGTGAATAAATCTAGCCAGACTGTCTAATCTTGGTCAGATAGCCCCAGGATAGAGTAAATTCTTAACCCAACAGTTTAATCTGGGTTAATTGTCATAGGAATATAGGTTAGTATGTAGGCTAGTTTCTTTATTGTTTCATTCCAATAAAACCAGCTTGATGTAAATGTTGCACCATGTTTCATATGCTTAGAAGATCATTTGGTCGAATCCCCATGGTGGTGTCTACTTGAAAATTTTGGGGAAAACCCATGAAATACATTTATCCTAAGTTTTCCAAGCACATATGTTCTCCGCTCCCCATTTATTTTCCCTGCACATATCGACGGTCCTGATCGCGGCGCCTAGATCTACGGTGTACAGAGCATTCCGGACCCCCCCGACCGTTCTACTATTCACCCGTCACACCAGAGAAATTCATTGCTTACTCCTCCATTACATTATGTCATCCTCATCCACAGTCAGTCGCCCCCACTAACGTTGTGTTTATTGCAGGTACTATTGCTGAAATGGCGCCAAAGTCCAAACCAGTGGAAGGAGAGGAGAATCCATTTCTCCCACCTCCTGTCGACCTGGAAAAGATCCCACTGGTCGACAAAGATCAATTAATCGTAGATACCAAATGTGATTTTGATTTCTCAGACCTCCAGTCATGGCTCAAGGAAGTTTTCCTGGACTAAAGTGATGAAATTGGACTCTGGGAGTCCAATTTACCCCTTTACCTCTTTCCCCAGATCCACCATTTTCCCGAATTCGCGCTTAAGTGTCAAGCCCACTATATTCCTGAAAAAAGAGCCGTCATCTCCTCATCCGGAGAAATCCTTTTCCTCATAACGCCCGAGTCCATAGACTAGATGATGCAAATTCCCCATGCCGACTCTGCGTCTCCTTTCAACCTGGAAATCCTTACAGAGTTGTATCAAAAAATGACTTTTCCCCAAAGAGCTCAAATATTTGAGCTTTTCCTTCCCACATCCGCTCAATTCCATTCCACAAATCCCCCTTACCTGTCGTCCATTTTCTCCACTAAGGGAAACCAGGTCATTTCTTCCCTTTGTGCTTTGTTAGGATACTATTCTGACAAGTGGGTAGATGAACCCATTCTGGGTTTTCGATCCATCTTCTCTAACGACGAAAATCCCACCACCCAGTTTGATTTCAGCATGTTCTTGGCAGACAATATTCACGAACAATTCATGAATTTTGGCACTGAAGGCATGTTTAGATATTCATCGATACTAGCCTACTTGTTCGTCTTCTTCCAGGCGGATAATTTTGCATTTTCCATGTAGAAGATGGATGTAGACGGTAGACCTCAGGAAGTCACAGCATGGACCTCCTTGCTGAAGCACAACTCCACAGAGTACAACTTCAAGGCGTTCATCGATCTATTCTACCACCCTGTGGTAAGCATGCTAGGGGGCCGGCCCCAGCCTCAAATAAACGATGAAGTTCAGAGGATCCTGCACCTCTCGGACAACACAAAGACCAGGGATTGGTACTTGTATCAGAATCATACCGAGATAAGAGTATACGGGTGTGAGTTGGCACCTTATAAGCTGCCCAAATATTTTCCGGTTAGAATCTTCGCTTTAGAATATATAAGGTAGATTATGAATTCAGATGATATCCATTTTGTATCATTGAAGAAAAAGTAGCAGCTTAGAATCAAGGGGCATATAGGCTCCTTTATCTGCAACAGTCGTGGAGCTGGGGAAGAAGCAGACAGAATGCTGAGAGAAATGAAGTTCTTCCTAAGCTTCCCATGGCATTATGATCCATGCAGGATCATCTCAGAAATGTGGGTGAAGAAAAAAAACATCCCGTACGTTCGTGAAGCTAGGCCTGAGGTGGAAAAATTTTCAAATTAGATAGTGTGGGAGCCTAACACATTGGTCGAAGTGGAACAACAGGCTCCCCCGACCACTGTGCCACCAACGACCATGCCACATGTCCCAAAGGAGAAGAGGCCGAGGCAGGATTTATCTCTGCTTGTCACTGAGGTATCTTCCGAGGAGTTCCAACTGCACACTAAGAGGCCTAAGACGTCGTCGGTCCCTAGCCCGACAGGGGAAAAAGAATCCCTGCCTACCACAGTGACCAAGTCAGTTATTCCCCCCTTCGGTTCGAGCCTATATAAGGACATCACCCCAGCATTACCGAAGAAATCCACAGACTCCCCATTGGACACTCATCCAGGCAAGACTGGGCCCAAGTTGAGCATTTTTGAGAAGTACGAGTTGATCAAGAAAAAGAACCAGACCCTTACCAGCAGTACTTGCGCTCAGTTTTGGAAGTAGACGTCGACTACGCAGTATCAACTTCTATCTGCATTTGACACAGAAAAGGGAAGAATGCACATGGCCTTCCTCCAGGCACAGGTACCAAATCCCAAGGTGATCATCGACTACAAGAGGGCCACCTTCTAATTCCAGACGAAGGATGTGCACCCAACCAATCAAATGGATCTGCACAAGAAGACCGTAGAAATGGTTTTCTATACATTGGTGCATGCTTCCGCTTCTGCAGCCAAATTACAAGTGTCACTGAACAATGTTCAAACACAACTCAAAATGGATAAGATTTCATCATTCGCAAAGGACAATAGGATCAAAACTTTGGAGGAGATGGTCCTCAAGATTGGTTATGATCCTTCGAACGTCAAAGCAGTAGAGGAGATGATAAAGAAGAAGAACACTGATATAGCATCCTTGAGGAAACAATCGAAGCTTCTGCCCACAGAGGACTCGTAGGCGAAGGAGATAGCAGAGAAAGAAGGCGAGAAGGATGAGATGCTAAAGCTGCTTATGGAGCAGAACACACAACTCAAAGAAATGGAAGCCTAGATGGAGAAACTACTAAAGGAAAAGGAGCAGCTGAAGCCAATGGAAGTCATTCCATTGAGTGCCATTCTGATTTCAGGAGTAAGCACTGCATCGGTGATAGCAGTCCCATCCTCAACTCCATTGACATCACAAGAGAAGACAACTGACCTGGCCAAATCCATGGAAAAGATGAACCTGCAGGAGACAGAGATCAACAGGCTTAAAAAGGAAGTTGAAAACCTTCAGGAACTCAAAACTTCCTTCCAGACCAACCTCTCCAAGGAAAATCAGGTGACAGAGCAGCTCAAGCAGGAGCTACAACAGCTCCGGAAACAAACAGTGGCAGGAAAGACATTGGCCGAGGTTAAAGAGAGTGTATGGACATACATCACGAAGTCCATGAATGAGATATGGCCCATGATCCAGATCATGTTTGAGAAGAATGAGTTGGTCCAGAGGAGAAAACAAGCCATTGAGAAGATCATAGTAGAATTGGGAGATAGGCCAACACAGGCAAACGAGATCATCAAGTTCCTCAATTCCAAGACCAGGGAGGAGCTGGAAGAGATGAAGATTGAAGACAGAACATAGACTATCCTTGAGGTCAAAAGATTTTTGACCAAGAGAGGACTAATGCTTCAGCTGGAAGAAAAGGTTCAGGTCATGGACCAGGGGGTACAAAGGTTCTTTAGTAAGATTGAGGCTCTCCAGAAGAAAGGTCTACCTGGTCTGAAGGTTATTAATGATAAACTGATGACACTCCCAGATTACAAGAAGAGATTGGCTGAGGTGTCTGAGGACAGTTCAAAGTTTGCAGGCATACAAGGGAGCATCACCGGTAAAGAATTCCTGGATGCCCTTCAATGGGACATCAGTATCCAACATGAGATTCAATACATATTCCTCACCAAGCCTACATTCACCAAGTATATAGAAATGGACGAAGTGTATCGAAGACTGCTCAAAGTCAACGTGCCCAGTCATCTTAGATGGGAGGAGCTCTGTGATCTAATCGATTAGCATATGAGTTGTCCAGGTCCAGTCAGATGAGGTCGTGCAAAGGCTTCATCAATGGTCTACCCAGAAATCAGCGTGCAGTTACACCAAGTCATCAAGCAGTTCCTAGATTTAGGAAATTTGTTAAGTAGTTAGGCTAAAAATAGATTTAGCACATACTGGTCATTAATGACAGGACCGTTTGTAATTTGAGTTATAAATACTTCACATTTCGAAGTATTGAGGGTTGTTGATCTTCACACCCTGACGCTATCAGACTGTAATATTTTTGAAGAAATATTCCATTAATAAAAAGGTGGCACTTTTACAGGATTCTTGCGTGTATTCACTGGTGATGTTTTCTCTCTAAGTTGAATGTTATTATTGCTTTGTGATCATCTCATTTCTAATTCTAATCTTTAAGAGTAACGGATGTTGCAGGATTTATCTCGTATACCCTGTTTCTTACTCGAAATATTTTAGTGTTTTTCTTCTGGTATTTTCAATAAAGGAATTCTTAACTGCTTCTTTGTTGAAATTATCTTTCTCATCTTTTCTGCTAATCATCATTTAAGCTACTAAAATATCCAGTGATTATATTATCTCGCCTTGTGAAATTTTTTCCTTTGCGTTTCTGGTTTGTATTTCGTATTTTATTAAACACAGACCCCATAGCCCAATGGATGTGTAGATTGTCTCAACCAATTCAAAAAACACTTTGACAACAAAACCGACCTATTTCTTTACCTAGCCTAATATCTAAAATTGGAAACATAGCTAAATCATATAGAGAGATCCCTCTCTGAAGTTGGAAGGGCTAGATCCCAACTTCAAAAGTGGTTGGATAAAGTTACCTTTGTAGATTTCTTCTATTTTCAACCTCTAGGAAATTTACCAAGTGCTAACACTCACAAAGAAAAAGGGACCCGCCATCAAATTATATCCATGGGAAATTATTCACTTGCGAAATTAAAGAAACAAAACAAACATTTAATCAAGTTTTGTTGCTTCGTCATCCTGATACATGTCTCTAGATTAGAAAATACAAAGAACATATACAAAAGAAAGTATAGGATGTAATCTAGTGAAGAAACATTTAACGAATAATTTAACCGAGAGGTAGCGATAGCAAGATACTTTCCTATGGAGGATAAACGGATACAAGATGTTCATCGAAATAGTCTATTTTTATAGAAAAAATCATCAAAACAGATTTACCAAAAAACTCTGTATAGAGGACCAAAAGAATGAAAGGAATTTACTGTGACGAAGTTAACAATTAAAATAGAGCTATATTTTGTTCCCATAATTCCCAGATGAAAATTACGACACGAATAATGATCACAGTAAAGAAATAATTAAATCAAAAGTGTTTATAGATTGAGAGGACGTAATATGGGGACATAATATTACTGTAAGAATGTAATTCGTATGTTAAAGTATAATAATGCAAAACATGCTCGAACCCTGCTAAAACCCTTGTATCATGTATACAACCGAAGATGTTGCGAATGAGTATGAGTATAGGGTACACCAATAAATAAAGGAGATGATCATTTTATTTCAAAGCTGTCGAATGCAAGTAATTCCTAAATTATGCATATGGAGATATCATTATAGCAGAGGAGCCAACAAGTGAAGGATGCTGTCGAGATGACTGTAATGTTTTAACATAGATAATCATTAAACCTCATCAGAAACATAGCACTATTTTCTCAGACAGGTTCTGATCTAAGGATTTAAATAGTCATTGAGTACCTATAGGAAAACTTTGAAATCTTTAAAAAGGGAAAAGAGTTGTTTAGATTACCTTTACAAATAGACAGAGTTCAAATTTAAAATTTACCACACAAGGAATTAAACTGTCAAGACTGTAACGAAAATTTGTATATAGTTGTAAAATGATTCACAAGTTATGACCAAGTATTGTGATGGAAAGAATAATACCATTACTATTTTTCGGGCAATGATTTCTTCCAGGGTCTGCATTTACCAAGTCTCAATGTTGATGATTAGGTTGCAAAGAACCTTGCAGACAAAGGTCGTGGGATTTAACGACATTTTATTTTTTTATTTGGGCCATGGGTTTGGACTGGGGAGAAACTAAAAGGGCACGACTTGAGGACGTATAGTTAACAAAGGACAAATACAGTCGACTCAATTGATAAAAATTAAGGGAATAAACATAATAAACAAGTGAAACAATTATCATAGTGGAACCTACAATGAAATGTATACATAGGTGTAAAAAATATGTGGTTTCAACCATAAATCAAAATAAAAGAACAAGGAATGTGACATAGAACCACATAGAACACATTGCACCAGAGAACGAATTACATAGAGAATAATTTTTTTTTCACAGAGAATGCATGGCACTAGAAAACCCTTTACAATTTTGTTGTTTTATAGAGAATGTGGTTTACTTACCCGTGCTTCTGGATAACCCTGCCAACGCACTTTTTCCTCCATTCTTCACCAGGGTCGAGCACTACCAGAATCGTCGGTCGCGAGGAGTAACACAATGAAGAGGAAAAAATTCAAATGAGACCAAAGAGGCGACTACAAGGAGTGAAATGACACCTCGAGCCCCTCATTTATGGGTAAGAGTGACTGTTATGCCACCCCACACCATTTCCATGTGATTTCTACTGAAGTGGAAATCCCACATTGGACGATTTCCTGCAATGTCAGATCGTAGGGTACTGGGTAGGTCTATCACCTTTAATGGACCTTCCATAACTTAATTTCCTACATGATATAATGACCTAGGTTCAGAAATGACTTGGCATCCACCTCAATATGATTCTCAAACCACTTTAATGTTGTACGTATGTGTGTAACCTTGGATCGGGTGGAAAAAGTTAGCATTTGCATAGGGTTATAACTTAGTGGAAAATGTGTGCATCGTATACATTGTTTAAAATATAGTTCGTTACACTATGGTAGTGTGGTATTATTATGGGTATGTTATAACCCCAATTCATAGATTCTAGACGATGATAGTTATGTCTCCTAGTTTAACGTTATGTCCACTAGTGTTTTAACCTTGTTGCTAAGGGTTACATCGTTTACAAGTTTTTTGTTATAACTTAGTTGTTACACTAATATAGTGTGGATAACATGGGTATGTTGTAACCCTAGTACTTATGCTATGAACGTTGACAGTCATAGTTACAAATTTAATAATATAAATGTACGACTCTAATATATTATCATGGTTTCATAGTTAATGTTAAATTAGGTTATGAATTAATCTAATAAGAAGACTGTGATTTAATTGACTATAACAGTAAGAAATATGTTGGGTTTTAAATCTCTTTCAGACTTTCATGATGGATAATCCAGTAGAGTAAAAATCATATGCACACAAAGTGGAATAAGATTTATAAGAAAATATCTTTATGTGTCATGAATCAGTTTGGATGACAATAGACGCTAGTCAATTTTTTTTATTTTAGTGAAATTTGGGGTTCGATACAATATAGATGAAGAACAAAATATATTATATTTGAGACTAAAGTTAGAGTAAATTTCTTTAACCTGGTGGGAAAACCATATATAAGCACTTAGGTTCGAGGGTGATCCACCAATAACTAGGTGGGAGGACTTAAAAACTCTCATCAAGTCATAGTTCTACACTATCGGGTATGTAGAGGACCAATGGATCTAGTGGAACTACTTCAGGAAGCATCAAGGACAAAGTGTACATGATTACACCACCAATTTCAAAAACATGGCCATCATGCTGGTTATTTTTCCCAAGAACCTAGATTTACTCCTCAAGTGTCTAGGCGGTCTACATAGCCATCTACAAAATCAAGTGATGTTTTTCAATCCAAGGACAATGGAAAAAGCATGTTTATAGGAACAATATCTAGAAAACATAGGCCACAAGAAAGGATAGCGAAGGGGTTCCAAGAAAAAAGAGCACCGTGAATATTATAAGGGGAAGAAGAAGTTGAAAGGGGGAAAGGATAAGAAGATGAAATCCACTACACACCATTAAAAGTATCATGGAAACCATTGTAACCATTTAAATATTGATGGTAACATTGAGGAAAAGTGATGGAAACTACATCCATATTTGAACTTGAAGAACCACAAGAAGGATGCAAAGAAAAATAATATTATAGCCACATATTTGAGAAATCATGTTGAAAGAAGCTCCATTGTGGATGAGAAGATTGTCTAAACATCAATGTATAAGGAGGTGAATTTTAGTAGCCTTCATCACTAGGAAGAGAAGGAGATGACTAAACTCTCCCACATCAAGATCCAGGCCAAGAAGACCAAAATAGACACCATGATTGACTTTGGCTCACAGGATAATCACATAGTAGAAGATATGGTCATTAATATTGGATTGGAGGTTCATGAACATCCTAGCCCATATCCATTAGGATGGATAGACAAGGATGGAAATATCAAGGTAATGAAACAATGTAATATTAAATTTGTTGTAAGTGATGATTTTTTGATGATGTGGAATTAGACGTGGTACCCATTGACGTACATGGAGTAGTGTTTGGAAGCTCCTACATGTATATGAGGGATGCGATATACATGCATATATCAAACCAATACTGACTAATCAAGGATGGTAAGTCCCACATCATCAATTTGTATAAAGTAAATTCAAAGATGTAACTCGTAAGAGCCAACCAAGCTAAGAAGTTGATTAGTTCAAGTAAGAAAATTACTTTTCTTAAGAGAAAATCAATCCAAGTATGAGTCGATAAGAGTAAATTTATCCCTCGAGGGGTGTACTAAAGACAAAAAACATTATATGGAATATTTTCTATAGGAATACAATGGAGTGTTCTAGGATCCTAAAAGGATACCACCCAAGAGGGATGTGGAGCATGTAATACAATTATTTCCAGAATCCCCATTTCCAAATATGAGGTTGTATAGATAGTTCGTTATGGAAGAAAATGAAGTAAATAAGAAACAACAAAAAAAATTCGAGCAAGGTGTGATTCGATCAAGAACCTCACCTTGTGGATCACCTATCATAATTATACCAAGGAAGGATGGGACTTGGTGAATGTGTATTGAGTACATAACATTAGACAATATTACACTTAAAAATAAATACCCTCTTCCTAGGATCGATGATTTGTTATACCAATTTCAACACATAAAATATTTCACCAAGTTGGATCTCAAATTGAGATACCACTAGGTATGTGTCAAGGAAGAAGACATCTGGAATATTTTATTCAAGACAAGGCAATTATTTTTATGAATGGTTGTGTTGATGGCTATAATTGTCCATGTTCAACATTAAGGAGATTACCCGGTCATGGCCCCAATTAGACCCTTTTCCATTTGATGTGGTGATTCCAACTGGTTAAATGGGTCCAGTTACCCTTACCTACAACTAGCTTAAACAAAATGCTAATCTAATCTAAATAATCTAAAACTATATTCTGCTTGATGATGTATGATAAAGCTAGATGTTATCAACATGAATAAAGATAAGACTTTCCTCCTTGCAGAATGCTTGCAAAAGGAAACCTTTTAAGTTAGCTGAAATGAGGGCTCTTCTAAGCCACACAAATGGTTTCTCCTACAAAAGGAGACTTTCAGAAAATACATGGAATTAAACTAAATGAAATATGCAATCTAATCTAACATGCAAAAAACAAAAGTAAATATAATCTATCTAAATCAAGAGTGAGACAATAGAATATGGATGACCAACTTGAAATTGGAATAAAATGGAGCTAACAGACCAGAGAAATAGTTCTAAGACCTGCTGCTAATCAAGAAGATATGCATAAATAGTTATCAAACTTGTATTATACATATATCTAAATTCAAACAAAAATTTCATTCAAGCCAATAAGTCATGTCAATATACAAGAATAGTCCAAATAGGAGGATGACAAGAATAACATAAGGAAATCATAACATTAAAATCATAGCTAGCTAGGAGCAAATGATTTAAATGCCTTCTAAAATGCAACATAAATTTATGTTAAGAATAGGAGCCAATGGATTCATGCTAAGCTACAAAAATATTTCTATGGCATAACATGATTTCTAACAAGACCAATAAGACACTAAAATATTATATATCTAATATCTAGTGCCCAAAAACCTGTCCAAACACAATATTCAGTCCTAAATATTCTTATGTTCAACCTTGCAAGACAACTTGTCAGTGATTCTAAATAAGCATGAGTTATCTTATTTAACCTATATTGTTTGAATAGATAATTACACTCATAAAAAAAAAGGATAAATAATAAATTCAATGATATATTTATTCTATACTCAAAATTGAATTATAATGTTCACATTGTTTACAAAATAATGACTTCCTTCTGTTTTGGTCCAAGAGGCAGTTAATCCTCTAAAAAAAGGATTTCCCCCATACAATAGTGCAATGAGCACACTCCTTTTTTAGAAATTAGAGTCCCCCCATTTTGGTTCACTTTCATAGCTCTTATTTATAATTTAGAAATACATTCTAAAACAAAGAATTGTTGTCCCCCTATCCAAATGAGGATTTCCTGATCCATTTTATCAGTTGAAAAATATCTCATATTTCTTAACCACTCCAATCCCATCGCTCTAAGGTTCCAGATCATGATTCTCTACAACAAACTCTGCCAACAAAAAAATCAAAATCAACATTAAAAATCCAAATCTGAGAACATTAAAAAACAAACATTTTATAAACAATTATAAAATTAAATATCTCTTCTTTCCATTGCTTCTTGTTGTGATTTTTTAGGATATTCTTTTGCATAAATATATATTTAAGGTAGGATATTCTTTTGCATAATCAACTGATTTTTTGACATAAACAACTATTGGTGCATAGAAATAAGGAATGAACAACTACTTCCACTACTTCTTGTGCTCTTTATACCTTTACTACTGGTGCTTCATCTGATGGTTATTGATATGAAATTGGGTGCACTTAGTTAGGGCTTTACTATAGGGTCTGGAACTGCCCTTTCTTATTACACAATTATCAAAATTTCATCCTCTAGGTTTCATTAAGACTATCAAGGACCAGTCAACATAAAATTATAATTACGATAAGTTTACAACAAAATTACAAGAATTCGCTACACAAATTAAATCTCAATCAATTTCAATTCTTAGAAAAATACGGTAACCGACGGAATTGATTTTTGACGTTCTTCGACATCTGGCGCTCCTTCTTGCTACTTCTTTCTAATCGCTGAGACCTTATCGGTACCTCCCAACCAATGCTAGGGGTACTCTTCTTCCCCCTTATCCCCCCGAGCCACAAAGGGGTCACACACACACACACACATTAGAGAAATCTAGCTCCTAGCTCACCATGCAAGGTCGAGTTACCACTCTCTAATCGAGCTGGGCATCCCAAGTTCCACAAGAAAAATCAGTCAAGAAAAATATCAACAACATAACCTTATGCCTACCAGTCGCGATCCATTCTCCTCCTCCGCCATTTATTTTATAGAGTTCTCTTAGTGACTAGTTTCCCAAACACACATTAATTTCTTTTTATTAAATTTTTATTAGGAATATTCTCCCCCATACACTTGTCACTCGATCCCTTAATTGCATCAGAAATTCATTTAATTAATTAAATTAAATTTCCAATTTCCCTCACCCAGCTAAAAGCGTTCCTAAAAACACTCCTTGATGTCCCTTTATTCCCTCACATTCCCTTAATGTCTGATGCCTTTCTTAAAGCTTAGTTGATTTTGAAATTGGAAAGTTCTCTAGACTATATTCCCTTCTATGTTCCACATTCCTTTTGTATTTAAGTTTCCCCTTTTTGGTCTAAGTTCTAAATTAACATGTTTTCACAATACAACAATTAATTTTTGGACAATTTAATACTCCTTTAAATTTTGAATTTGATTTTTCTCTATCCCCCATTTATTAATGGATTAATTAATTTTTAGACCTCATACCCTATTTATACCTAGGCTTTAATTTCACTAGGCTTAGCATTTGTTTTTAGGGAAATTTTATAATTAATAAACTTTACTCATACCAAATTTATGTTAAGGCTAACCAGGAAAAAATGAGATATTGTGTTCTAGGTACCTAGGTTCATTGATTCACTAGTGTTAAAACCATGACCTTCCCTTCAAGATGCACTATGTGCTCCAAGGGTGCCACTCGCCTCCATTCATGTTTCATTTATGCGATGTGCCCTTCAAGACCCACTACATGCTCCAAGGGTGACACTCGCCTTCTGACTGATTTTGGTAGACGTCCGCCCTTGGAGTCAATACTCTGTCAGGCGACCTTGTGGGATACTAAGGGACTCTAAGGAATAAGGACACTACCTTATTGTGCACCCCTTAGAATATTCATGAGTGGCTGTCTCAGTCTTCCGTCATGACATTGTGGATCTCTCAAACTAGATAATAGTTAACATACAGTTCTAGCCACAACAGAAGTGCTAGTAGGCCATGTCAGGGTTGCTGCCACACCTCTCCCTCAGTATATTTGGTTGTCATGTGTGACCCCTTTACTCCAAATGTGAGTCTGATTAGCAAGAAATCATCAACCTGCATCCATCAATGAAACATGTCAATGATTTAAAATCAACATCATAATATACTAGTCATATGTCACATATGCAATAACAAAATACTCAAACCATAAATAATTCACTCCCTAACTCGATACAAAGTCTTAGGAGGTCCATCGATTCCATCGACATCCTCAATCTGTATATTGGCTCTACCGTGGGCACACCCTCATCTGATACCTGCAAGGAACTCATGTCAATCACATGTGTAGAATAACTAACATAATGTCTCAAATAGACACATGAAAAATATTATGCATATGACTCAAATAATGAGTCATGAATAGATGTTAGGCCCTTCATAATTATGGTCATGCGATGCACATAAGAAAAACCCTTCTGTCAATTTTGCGCTTATTCCAACCCTTTTTCTTATCGTTTGTACTTGTTCTTCCATTTATTGGATCGCTTTTGGTCCTACCAGGACCCCTTCCTCGAGTCTATCCCATATCAAAGGCATTCGACATGGTTTCCCATAGAGAAAATTAACGGTACCATCTTAATGGTACCTTGATGCTTGTTGCATGCAAAACTTGGCTAGCGACAAGAACTATTCCCAACGTTTTTGTTGGTTCAACAAACACATACGCAAAAAAACCTTCCAAATTTGGTTCATTCCTTTAGTCATCTTGTCTATATTAGGGACATCCTATACTAAGTTCAGAAGTGTTCCCAAGGCCTCTTGGGAATCTCATCCAAAATTTTCTTGCAAACATTGATTCCCTTATCGGATATGAATATTTTGGTATTCCATGCAACCTCACAATCGCGCTGATAAATACTCTCGCTATGTCAGGTTCCTGATATGTCATACACACAGGGATAAAATGAGAACTCTTCATCAGAGTGTCAACTACCAAGAAAATCAAGTCATTCCTCCTTGCTGTTAGCGACAATCAAACAATGAAATCCATCAAAATGACCTCCCATTTCAATTCTGGAATAATGTGTGGTTGTAGTAATCCTATCAGATGTTTATGTTCATCCTTTAGTTGCTAACGTTCTAGACATATTGCCACGTATTTGACTATGTACGCCTTCATCCCTTCCATAAGAATAATGGCTTAAGGTCTGTCCTCATCTTCATGAATCCTGGATGAACCATGTACACTGCTCTATGAGCTTCATATATGATCAAAATTATCAAATCGTCACTGGGCAGTAAGTAAATCCAGTTAGTATATCTCAATGATCCTTCGTTGTTTGCAATATATCCCTAAATTTGGTACCAAAATGGTGTCTTGTCCAATGGAGTTCCTTAACCTCATATACCAGTCATCGTCGCACTGCAGTTAGAATCATTTCATGAAGATTCATCTGAAGAGGAACCACTGACAATATGAGTGGTCTCCGACTCAATGAATCCACACCTTTATTCACAATTACTTTTATGCAGGTAATCTTGAAATCTAACTCACTAAACAGTTCCAACCTTTGCCTTTATCACGCGTTCAAGTCGCTTTACGTAAAAAATGTTGTAAACATAGTGGTTCATTTTTAGTTTGATTTTTCATCCAATCAGGTAGTGTCTCCACACTCTTAGGGCATGCACAATGGATAATAACTCTAAGTCATGCATCATGTAGTTCTCTTCATTCCTTCTTAACTTTCTCGAGATGTAAGCGATCACTCGATCATCTTGCATCAAGACTCTGCCCAAGAATTCCTTAGATGTGTCAGTGCATACCAAGAATTCCTCGCCCATTTCAGGGAATTTTAGTATTGGTGTTGTCGTCAACAACTCCTTGATCCTTTGAAATGCTTCCACGCATTTCTTTCTCCCAACAAAATTCTTGTTTTTCTTCTACAACTACGTATTCATATTTGCTATGTACAAAAAACCCTTGACGAACTGTCGATAATATCCCGCTAAACCCATGGAGGTATGCACTTCTGGGATGTTTGTTGGTGCAGGCTACTCCATGATAGTCTCTACCTTCACAGAATCCACAACGATACCTTTGCCGGAGATGACGTACCCAAAAAAGAGCATTTGAACAGTTTCCAGAACAATTTGTTCTCTCATTGAAACTGTAGTACCAGGAACAAAAGTTCTTCATGTTCTTCCATCATCCAAGAATAAATCAAAGTATCGTCAATGAATACTTGAACACCTTGTCCATGTATTCGCAGAACACCCCATTCATCAAGCTCATGAATACCACGGGGACATTTGTTAGCCTAACGGTAAAACAATAAAATCGTAATGTCCAAACCTCATCTTCAACGCGGTCTTAGGAATGTACTCCTCCTTGATCCGTAACTAGTGATACCCTGATCTCATGTCGATCTTCGAAAACATCGTCGCACCTTTCATCTAATCAATAGATTGTCTATTCTTAGCAATAGATATTGGTTTTTGATCATTGCCTTGTTCAATTGATGGTAGTCAATGCATAGTCTCCATGACCCATCCTTCTTCTGTATGAAAATAATAGGTGCACCCCAAGGTGACACACCTGTATGTATAAGTCCTAGGTCCAACAACTCCTTTAGTTTCATTTTCAACTACTGTAACTCAGGGGTCGACATAAGATAAGACATTCTTTCTATCAGTTTGGTTCCAAGATTCAAGTCAACAGTAAATTCTAGTTCTCTTTCGGGCGACAACCCTGGAAACTCATCTGGGAACATGTCCACTAACTCCCGTATTACCGAAGGTTTTCTAATCCTTCCACCACACCATAGTCATTCAGCACCAAGAATTGATATAACTTGCATCCTTGTGCATGCTCTTATGTAGTTGTAGGGAATAATGAACCTCGAGGATACTCCCCGATTCCTTCCTACAATCACACTTCGCTTTCCCTCATCGTCGATCCATCTCAACCGCTTTGTCTTACCTTTGAGTATCACATCATGTGATTCCCACCAATCCATACTAATCATGTCGTCAAATATCTTAATATCGTGACGTTTAGTTTGGACTTCGTTACACCTCTCCCTAGGTTAAAGTGATAATTCATACCCCTTTCTCCAACCATCTGTTTGGCACCCGAATCCATTCAATGAATCTAAGCTCATGCTGTCAAATTCCTTTACCTGAATCCCTTCAATGCGGTACTAGGAATAGAGCTCTCTGTAGCACCAAGATCTAACAAGTACTAAAATTTTGGTTGGCGATGGTACCTAACGCTTCGGGAACAATGGAATGGTGCTCATCCTGGTGGTTATTTACCATGGTCATGAATCCTATGGGACTTTCCCATCTTCACAATGGTAGTATGTCCGATTGACTCAACCGCTCTATCCCTCTCAAATGGACAAATGCACTGGTGATGTGGCTCTCCACATTTCCATCCTTCGCTCTTCGATCTAGTACTCCTAGTCTCTGAAGTAGTAGCTGCTAGCCCACCAGCCTGAAACCTTGGTATTTTCTGCTAAACATGCCCAACCACTGCTACTGCTGAAGAAGTGGTCCCCTGTAGGGGTTCTCTATTGAGGAATCCATTGCCGTGGTGTCATGAACAAGGGTATTATAAATGTATCTTGATACCAATATGTCTTGTTTGGTTGGTGTCTGATGCTACTGTGCACTAGATAGTGTCAATCCAGACGGTCTTGTAGCAGTCCTGCCCGGACTCCCACGATCAATTATTCCTTATCTATGAGGCCTACTTGACTACATTGAGTTATGTTTGAGGCATTATATCCTCACCTTCACATGAAAGTTAGAGTTAAGGTCGAACACAAACTTGTTGATCTCCAACTTCTCCATGTTCAAATGCAAGGCATACCGATCTATCTTCATAAATCTGATCTCAAAATCTGGCACCGTAGGAACACCTTGTCGTAAGGTGTGAAACTCATCAAGCTGATGCTCAATGAATTCCTCTGAAAATTACTTCTCCTGAAACCATTCCCATAACATGACTTCGATGACCATTTTTAGCTAAGGTAGGAGCGTCTTCCACCTTATAAGAGTGCTCCCCACTAGATGAAGACCGCCATGCAGACCTTCTTGCTAAATGCCATAACCGCGAAGCACAAAGCACATCACCTTTTTATCCAGCCATGCCTCGACGATTGAGTTGTCCATGGCACTCGTGAACTTGAGAACTTAATCTTCTAGAGTTCCTCATGAATGCTACCAGTACTGGATGGGGCATGCTATGGACCCTCAGGAGTACAGGTGCCTTGGGATTATCTAAGTATATACGGTTAGTCAAGGCCTCTGAAATTTCCCTGGAAGGACCTTGTCAGACCCAACGTATCATGCATGTTAATCCTCTCATGCTCAAGAATTTTTCTTCTCCTTGGGGGTTGGACCCCTCTAGTGCGGGTGCTATTGGAGGCGTCAAGCCTCCTCCTTTGGCACCATGTCGTTAACCTTCGTGGTTTCCTCTAACCAAGAGTAACTCAAGGACAGGTTAAAATTTTAATTAACGCTAAGTTATTTATTCAAGTGTATAATTCAGTGGAAGGCGTGACTATCCACAGTCGCAGAGTTGAACCCACTCTATTACCATATGTAATGGCCTTGCCGTTACGACAACAAGCGATGTACAATAGGTCAATTTTTCTTTTTCTTTTAGTGTTGCATTAGGAAAAATAAAGCATCAAAAAGAGTACACCATCACCCCTTCAGTCTCAGGTATTGATATCCAATTAATCACTGCACACTAGAGTAAATAATTCCAGAACCTTCACAAGCCAATTTAAATGAAGTGTGGGATAAAACTATTTACTAATCAATCTTGCATAACATAAATTAAGGCGCATCGAAGTCAAACCAAGTAAAAAATTATTCCAAGGCACGCGAGAATTATGACATCTAAAATATCATTTGTTACATTGATTGTTCAATGAGCGCAAGAAGAGTAAGATCTAAACATCACACAATACATTATTCAAGCATGCATTTAATCAATGCGCAAGGTAATTACCAATTCTTAATTCAATCCAACAACATGGATAATTGAGGGTGCAAGGAAAACTTGTATTTAATCCATCAATGCTTAAAATTAAGGGTTCAAGACATATATATTAAATCATCATCCAGGAAAATTTCATAACGTGAGCAGTCCTATAACTTAACAACACTCCACACTACAATTATCATTGTGCCCAAGAGGTCTGATAATACATGATGTACGTCATACTAAAATCAGTGTGCATGACTGTTCTTTTATTTAAATGGTCATGCATCAAAATAAAATTTGTTAGGCACCAGAGGACTAAATCCTAAGACCGACATTATTACAAATTCAAATGTACACGAAGTCTAAAAATCTAAACTATCAGTTATTATATGGAATCCATGAGCAACGACATTCTGACATCAACTTGAAGTAGACGCTTAACCAACCTTAGAACACACCCCACAAGGTCATCATTCTTCATCTATACCCATCTCGTATGAACATGTTTAATTAGACATCAATAAACTAATAATGATTATTTAATCATTATGAGGGAGACGATAGTGATTTCAAGGAACAACATCATTGGATATTTAGAGGCTAAGAGCCTTATGGAATCCTATACCCTTAAGGTATTTAATTAAGTTTACACTAAGGCAGTGAAAAACATGTTCATTAATTTATTAAATAAAGACACCTCCTAACAGTAATAATAATAAGAAAGTGATTTTGTGATTAATGTGCCTTCCCATCAATTCCTTGTTGTAAATAAACAATTTACATTCCTTGTTGTAAATGAATAAATTATATAGACAATAACTTTATTATTTGAAATGTGTTTTATACAATCTCCTTTTTCACCTTTTTCAAAACAAATACAAAATAAGGTTATAAGGAGATTCAACACAAATTTAGTTTTGAATTAACAAGTCCTTAAATTTAAATATTAAAAATTTCAACATACGACATTTACTAGCTGCATGGACACTTATCCTTAATTGACCATTCCTTTCCATCAAAAATTAAATTAATAAGAAAAGTAAAAATCAATCAGACATCAACATCGATAGTCAAACGTAAGGTTAATAGGTGGGAAATCTAGACTTAGGGCATTCCGACCTGATAGGAAATTAACTGCCACGACGGGTTCCAAATTTTGAGTAAAGGCGTGCGCTCTGACATGAGGGTATAAATGTCGTTAAGGGTTTTTAAAAGGTGAATCATCTCGTGGTCTCGCAGGGATAACTTGTTTTCATTAACGAGTTTTTTTTAAAGAAAGAATCTTGCTATCTGGAAGAGATATTTGATGTCATTAACGTATCCTATATTCGATTAAACCAAATCACTCCAATAAAGATAAATTTATAAGAATCTTATTCTTATCATACTAGGAAAGACACTAGGTCACCGTCACTATCACATGTATAAGTAATCTTAATCCTAGCATACCAGGGAAGACACCTATCACGAGATACTAGATTGAAACAAAAACTAACTGACATAAATAAATAATTATAAAAAGGAGTAATATGAAACTATATCTTCATACAACACTATCACAAGACTGATTGTAACAAAAATCCATTAGTTTCTTTGCAACGACCATGACACTGCTACACATTAATTAATGAAAATAATATTTATACACAGATTAATATGAAACAAATATCTCCATAAAACAACATACAACGTTAGTGATTGAGTTGGATTAATGAAAATAATATTTATACCCCGAGAAAATACGAAATAAATATCTCCATACAAGAAAAAAAAAACACTGGTGATTAAGTTGGAATATACAAAAATAGATAAATTTGAATACTCAGATACAATATGCATAAGTTAACATACGATATGCATAAGCTAGTGGTGGTGGATAAACATATGACGGTCATTAATCAGGGGGCAGATCAATAACCACATAAATGACTGCTTCACCTAACAACATCTACTCCTGAATCTACAAATAAAACACTGGATCTACTACTGATTACTTTACAAATGTCCAAGTCTCTGTTCCCCTCGTTGGTGGTGGGTATTAATCTGGATTTGGAGATTTTTCCTTGGCTACTTAGTCAACTACTGGTCTCGGATCAAGAGTATATACAAAAGAAACTACCACATAATCTATGGCTACATCTCTGACTTCCTCTTCATATACATCTAGTGTTATTAGTGAGGAAGATGGAACTCAGTGAAGGGAATATTGGATTGGAATATGTAGCTATGTATATGCTATTAGTTTGGGTAGTTTGGGTGGATCCTGCTACTAGTGTTGTAGGGTATGGCTCTGTAGGATCTGCTTTTTCATAATCAATTACTTTCTTGATATAAATAACTACTGGTGCATAGAAAGAAGGAATCAACAATTGCTTCCACTAATTCCTGTGCTCTCTATACCTTTACTACTGGTGCTTCATCTTTACTACCGGTGCTTCATTTGATAGTTATTAATCTGGAATTGGGTGCACTTAGTTAGGGATTTACTATAGGGCCTGTAATCTCCCTTTCTTATGACACAATTATTATAATTTCGTCCTCTAGGTTTCATTAAGACTATCAATGACCAATCAACATCAAATTATAATTACGATGATTTTACAACAAAATTACAAGAATTCGCTACACAAATTAAATCTCAAGCAAGTTCAATTCTCAAAAAAATCGAAACCAATGAAATTTCTTGTTGGCATTCTTCGGCAGTTGGTGCTCCTCCTCGCTCCCGCTTGTTAATTGTTGAGACCTTAGCGGTACCTCCCAGCCAACACTAGGGGTACTCTTCTTCTCCCTTATCCCCCCGAGCCGCAAATGGGCCACACACAAAAACCAGAGAAATCTAGCTCCCAGCTCGCCTCACAAGGGAAATCTACCACTCTTTAATCGAGTTGGGCATCCCAACTCCCACAAGAAAAATCAGTCAAGAAACATATCAATACTGTAACCTTACACCTACCAATCATGATCCATTCTCCTCCTTTGCCATTTCTTTTATAGACTTCTCTTAGTGACTAGTTTCCCAAACACACATTAATTTCTTTTTATTAAATTTTTATTAGGAATATTCTCCCCCATACACTTGTCACCCGATCCCTTAGTTGCATCCAAAATTCATTTAATTAATTAAATTAAATTGCCAATTTTCCTCAACCACCTAAAATCGTTCCTAAAAAAAATCCTTGATGTCCCTTTATTCCCTCACATTCCCTTGATGACTGACACATTTCTTAAATCTTAGTTGAGTTCGAAATTGGAAATTTCTCTAGACTAGATTCCATTCTATGTTCCACATTCCTTTTGTATTTAAGTTTCCCCTTTTTGTTCTAAGTTCTAAATTAGCAGGTTTACACAAGATAACAATTAATTTTTGGATAATTTCCCCGTTTTGGTCCCAACTATTAAAAGATGGTGACTACCATTTCCTTCGTGATCTGGTGAATTTTCATATGATTTGACATTAATCATCATGTAGGAAAAAAAACATAACATTGGTCAAATCCTTTTACAAATTTGTGTTACTAGTAAAAATACAAGGAAAGAAAAACAATTAAAGAGCTGATAAAAACAAAAAATAACATTGAAATCCATTTTAAATGAGAACAACTACGAGGTAATGAGCACAACTTTCAATCAAAGAGGTTGTATGTAATTAATAAACTTAAAAAAAATAAAAATAAAAAGAGAACTCATATTCCAACCTTTATCATTTCTTTATGATGGTATTAAAATTTAAATGTCTATGATTGATCTAAAAATGAAGAAGACTTGTATTCTTGAAAATATTTTGCAAGATTTAATTCATGTGTTAAAATGCAAATGGATCAATTTTGCAACACAACTTTTATAGGAATTACTCATTCAAGATGCATATAAACAGTAGCAAATAACAGTGAACAGAAAACACATAACACAACAAATGATAAAGGAGTTCACCCCTCTCTTGGGCTACATCTCCTGGTCCAGCTTCTAATGGATCTTTTGTATTATTTTCTCAAAGTACTCAAATATGTGCTTTACAATGATCAAAATGTCAAATAGACACTCCAATGGCTTCAGAACGTCCAAAAACCCCTAGCTGGGCTTTTTTGGCACATCATTTGGCCAAAAATTGAAGAAGATAGGCTTCCTGGAAGTTCCCCTTCAAACTTGTTGTCTCTGGATCGCCAAAATGCACCCTTGCCCCCTCAACCTAGCCCCCATGCGCATAAATGTGGAAAGACCCAGCACCGGACGTAACCGCACAACTGGTACAAACTGTAGGACGGTTATGCGCTAGCCCTTAATCGCCAAGGCCCGTGGGCACATGGAACACCACATGACCTTATGCACATATATAAAAGGGGCCAAGTCCAAATCATATGACAACGGTCAGAGGCACGCGTCGGAGGTCCTATTGTATATACATATGACCGGGGCTAAAAATTTGAAATGTGTGTGCACAAAGGTTTAAACTGGTGGCCATATGACATAACAACATAACCACGGGCTGGGGCTAAGCCCCAACCCGACCTCTGCCCAAACTTTACAACATTTAAACTTAAAAAAATTGCGCACCATAGTGTTAAGAAACACTATGGTGGTGCGTTTGTTGGTGGTCTTTGCCAAAGCTTTGCATGCGGGTGGAGGTCGTGGGGTCGAGTCCGGTGGACTCCATAAACTTTTAAACAACTGAACCAATTACATGGTGCCACGTGGCAGCCCATGTCTGGGCCATGTGGCACCAAA